>BMAW01013592.1:83669-98530 GCA_019974015.1 Nephila pilipes
ACTAATAAAGTGACAATAATAGCTACGCTAATGGATGTTGAAAAATTCGCCTTTACGCCATGTTAAATCTTTCGTTACTAAAAGGTAAAGTATAGCAGACGGAAATTTTTTTCCTACAGCCCATAGATACACTTTTCTTCCGGAAGTATTTCATCCTTGAAATATAAAACTACCCTGACAAACATGGTGGAAAATTTTCTATTACCTACAGCCGACGTTATTTACATTTGGGTACAACTGCATTACGGAGGACTGTAATCCCATACTCGCTTTATTGTGCCTCCGAAACGCCAGCCAGAGAGAAAGAAATTCTGACAGCCAAGATTTCGTGTTCCAGAGGTGTACGGAACTTTACTTAGAATGTTTGTGATGAATTATTCATAAGATTCTATGCGCTTAGCCTTAGCGTTAAATTACCAGAATCAAATTTACTGTTCGTCAATGTTTTCTCATCTAATACAGTGTGCTCTGTTGTGAAATTTATTGGAAACAAGGCATCTCTTAAGGGAAGGGTTTTACGATTGAAACAGCGCTTTTTCCCCCACCCCTTTGCTCACACAAATGGCTTTTCGAATGATGTTACTGAAAAGAGAGTGTTTTGTTGCGAATCTTTATTTAAATATGTGTTGATGTACAAAACGCATTGTCATGCCCATTGTTTCATTGTGGCTAGCGAATCCCTTGCAATTGGAGTAACGGGAGATTTAGCGATACGTTCAAAAATGCGAAGGCTTTTGTTCCAAGATGCTGAATTGTATTCCGTTCTTTCAGATATTAAATCCTTTGCTTTCTCTATTGTACATTTACATATATATATATAAAGCAATGCGTGAAACTGTTATAAAGAGTCAGTGGATTCTTAAGATATTGTTAGCGTATTATATTATCTCTTCTAAATCATAAAAATGGTGCTAGCATTATTCTATAGAAATACATTTATATCCAGAGGCATTTTCGAGATGAAATGATGAAGCATATTTAATTTGAAAGGAAGAAATATATCTTTGACATTTAAGAGGATTCATAAATGATTTTGCAATTCGCAGTGATTTTTGTAGCTAAGCAGCCCTATAAAATATATTTATTTTTGCATCAATTATTCTCATGGATTTAAAATATAATTTATGTATTTGTGTTTTTATTTCAGCCCAGTATTTCTCTTCTTTAGAAGTAAGGCTCTTGAAGGTAATACAACGAGTTCTGGTAATATCCATTTAGCGGTTTCAGTACTAATTTAAAGGTTAACTAACATGGGACTCAACTGCTTATAAAAGGAAGATAATAAAAACAGAGAATGATTTGTCGAAAATCTTTTCCCGAAGAATATAGTTTTTATTGTTTGTATGATTTCCCAGGACGGAAAATGTTGTTTAGATTTAGTAAATGTACCATTTTTATGAAGGGGGGGGGGAAGGTTAAGGAATCAAAGAATTTAGTGATTATGCCAGATGATTTAATACATTTAAATAATATGTGAATTTTCTCAAATAGCTGAATGTTTCAAATCGCAAAAGCATTTTAGGAATTTATAATTGTAGAGTATAGGTTGCCAAAGTGGTCCAGGTGGACCCCCAGGGGTCCATAGGAGAACCCACGGGGGTCCACGTGGACGTGAAAAGAAAACAGGGGTTCACAAGTTGTAAGTGGGGGTCCACGAAAAACTTTCTGGTTTTCATAATAAAGAACAAAAATTTTGGCTTGGATTTACCTATCAACGTAGGCAGGTAACATTATTCACTACGAAGGTACTCAAAAATATTCGAGACTCAGTTCAAACACAGAATTGAATAGAACAATAGATAATAGTACAAGTGTACACCACATGTCGAGACTTGCAAAGTGCCGCCCATGCGCCCGCTCGTCCGGGATGCTTGTTTAGACTTGCAAAGAGATGAAATGCGACTTGCGCTGTGCTTGCAATCTACATTAGTATAAATACGAATGCCAAGAACAAAACATTACTCATTTGTTTCCGGGATTTTGAACATAAAAGTGTGACTGTGAGTGAATCGATATCAGTGTTTGCAGTGCCGGGAAAAGTAAGTATCTGCCTATTTGTTATACATATTTTTATTGTATATCGTAATTTATCAATCATATTATATTTGTTTTACTATTTGAGTGTAGTAGGTAGTTATGTAGTAAAAATTAAATACTAGAGATTATTCAAAACTTCTATAAAAGAACAAAAAGCCAGGGAAGATTAAACTTTAGGTACCTAGGTACCTTTTGTTTAAAAATATTTATTTACGCACATATAACCCCAAGTATTATTTTAATAAATAGGACACAAGAAAATGTGCTACTTATTTTTTCTTCTTAACACCCCCAATTTAGGGTGATATTTTTTAGGAGTTTTGGGAACACAGTAGAAATGTAGCTACAGGGGGTCTACCGAAAAAAGTAAAACTTTGAAAGTGGTCCACGAGAAAAAAAAGTTTGGGAACCTCTGCTGTAGAGTTATACGCCACTACCTTCATTAATGGATGTAATACCTGTATGCGAACATATTTTTTTTGTTTCATAAGCTTATTATAATCATTATTATGTTTAATTTTGACTTTTCTCGTAATATATTTTTCTTTTTTTATTGCGAGGGCGACATGATAACAATAGTGCTGAGGAATAAGGGAACTGGAGTCAAGAATATATGAAATTGAATTTTTTATTTAGATTCTCATTTCAAAAAACATTCATATTTTTTCTATGTTTAAAGTTATGTTGATAAAAATAACAACGTTATATCTTTTCTTATTCACATTATATGAATTTTATTGTAATGATTGTACATTATATATATTACATTGCATTAATTTTATTGCAAGAATTGTACATAGAATATTACATTGTATTAATAGATATTGTATTAATCATACTGTATCAATTATACATAATATGAATTGTATTGCTTTGAATGATTATTAAATGATATTTATCGCAAGCAATCTGTAAGAGTATATATATTTTTTAAATTCTTCTATTAGCTCACACTCTTTCTGTATATATCTTGTTCAAATTTCCAATCGTTAATAAAATACTTTTTATTCATCCACTCAAGTTCAAATAAATTTTTTTAAGCTTGTACTGGATGACACTTGTTGTTAATACAGTTTTTTTTTTCAAATATCGATTCATTCAATTTAATTTAATTGGTGAAAATGCAGTTTAGCCCAACCACTTGGCGCGATTAAAAAAAATGCCAAATTTGGTGATTTTTTTTTTGGCTGAACGTTAAGTCCGCTAAGCTGACCAGGGTAGCCACATTTGGCAAAATACCACCAAATAACTTAATAAAAAGTAACAAAAATAAAATTTTCCTTCTTTGACCATAGGAATTGACTTTAATTATTTTTTTTTTTATATTACTTGTTAAATATTTTCTTTTGATAATTTGTAGTACAATATTCGCGGATAGATACTTTGAGCTGTTCGAGATCACCCACCTCATTTGAGGATTACTAGATTACATTTTAGTGAAAATTGACTATTTTAATTACTAAATTTGTACTGGAACTTAAGTTGAACATTTGATTTTCTGATAAGAATAACATTTAAGACCACATATGAGACAGTTAATAGGCTGGCGTCACAAAAGTCTTGTACGTTCATAAACAGAACGTCTGTTTGATATATTGCTTAGTGTGAACAAAATTATTACTTTCTGGTCTTCTAGTGATTTTTGTTAAACACTAGTTATATTATATTTTACATTATTTTATACTAAAAAGGCAACATTTAAATAAGTCACATCATGATTAATGTTTTAACATGCAAAATGAGATACTAGCTTACTGAAGAAAGATTTAAATGAAACAGTTATTGATATTACTACATACGGTATTAAATGTAGTAAAGGTTTAATAATTAATGATATACTATAATGTGTGGCTATTAAAATACGAGACAGATGCTGTTACAGAAGAACTATGCAGGTGCCAAACACCATCAATCGATAACTGTTTAGCGTGAAGCCTTTTCTTTCATATACAGTACCTCTCGCTTCCATGAACTAATCTGCATAGCCTTCATTCGCATTAAAATTATATTTTTCTTTCACCGGAAAAATGGTAAGTGCAAAAATAGAGCAACAAATTGTGGTGAAATTTCAAAAGAAACATGAAAACACCACGACTGAAACTTATAATTTATTGAAATAAGTATATGGCAATGAATGTTTATCACGTGCATGTGTTTTTGAGGGGTTTAAATGTTTTCAAGATAGCCGAGAAAATGTTGGAGGTGATTCTTGCCCGGGTCCATCTCCCACGTCAAAACCGGATGACAATATCGAAAAAATCAGTAATCTGGTTCGATGTGACCGTCATTTAAGTATTCGTGTGATTGCGGAATTGACAAATAAACCGTATGGCCAATTTACGTAATAATTTTTACATGAAAAAGTGTTTGCCAAAATGGTACCTAAAATTCTCCTGTTAGAACCACAAGAAGCTCGCAAAAATGTTTGTACTGACATTTTGAATGCTTCAGCAGCCAGTGGTTTTCTAACCTCGAGAAGGGGGAGTGTTGGCGACCTTGAGTGCCGCTGCTGGTTCAAACCCTGGTCCAATGGGTCCGAAAAATGCGCTCCTACCAATCAGGCTGAAAAGACATCTTTTCTGGCTGGTTAAGTGAGGTATTTTTTACTTTCTAACGTTGTTGTAGAAGAGAATCGCCATATACAGATGATACTGGAGGGGGAGTATGCGATGACTCTCTTGCGCAACAACATTAGAAGTTAAAAAAGCCTTACTTAACCAGCCTGAAAAGATGTATTTTCAGCCTGGTTTGTAGGAGCGCATTCTTCGGACTCACTGGACCAGGGTTCGAAACAACGATGCCACATCAAGTTCATGAACTATCTCCCAATCTTCGGGGTCGAAAAACCCCTGGCCACCGAAATACCATTGAAAATGATCCAGTCGTATTAGAAAGGATAATAATGAGTGATCAATTGTATTTTTTTTACTTACGACCCTGAAACAAATAGCCCATCTTCACCAAGAGCCAAAGAAGCTCGAATGACAAATCAAAATTCGAATTCGTGATAAATGTTTTTTCAATATTCATGGGATTGCGTTCTCTGGGTTCTAGAAGATGAAACTATTAACCAACAATACAGCTTCCCCGTTCTTGCTGAACTCGGTGAAAGAATAAGGGAAAAAAAGACTCGAATTGTGGAAGGGTAATTCTATATGCATTATCTGTCAATAGGTTTCTATCCAAATGCAACATCGCATTGCAGGACCTTCCGTCCTATTTGACGGATCTAGCGGCATGCCGCTTCCATCTATATCCTAAGGTAAAATTTGAATTAAAAGGAATAAGATTTGAGTCCGTTGAAGCTGTAAAAGAGAAATCGGTACGCGTCCTTTAAGAGTTGACAGTTGAAGACTTCCAGCTTGTTTGGAACAATGGAAGATTTGCATGGAACGTTGTAGGGATAGAGGAAGGGTGTGCATTGAAGATGATAATAAATAAATATGTATGGAATGAAAATTAAATGGTTAACAGTGTCAGGATCGTCATATTACCACTATTCGTATTTCTTAATGTATTCTTAATTTTTAGAGCTGTTAAACGAAATCTACCCTAGAATTAAATTTTTGTTTTCAATTATAATTATAATTATTTATATTTATCAGGAGATACATTCTATTTTTAGCGAATAATCATTACAATTACTATAATGAGTAAAAAAAATATATGTTTAGAACAAATAAAAATACTATCCATTCATCAATGTTTGTATGCGTATAATGTACAATCATTTAACAATAAAACATGATTGAATGTAACTAAAATCCATAATTTGTAATCCAATAGTCTATTTCAATTGAAAGGATATTTCTGTTTTTTTCAAAACTATTTAAAACCAATTTTGTAAGTAGATTTATTAGATACAAACTTACTGCTCAAATTCAGTGGTCCTTACGTGTAAATTATACAAGCAATACAATTGTAAAAATGCTGAAAATTTATAGCAAACAATAATTTTAAATACTACAGTTAAACTAAGTTAATTTTTTTTAAATATTTAAATACAATTTTTACTGTAAAGGTGTAAGGGATTTTATAAAATGCAACTAAAATAATGGTAATATGTACTAATATTTTTCTTTATTATTTGTTTTATAAAAAATAAAAGAAATATATTTTATTTCAAACTAGGCTGTATTATTAACATTTAAAAGAATTTATAAAAGTAATTTCACATTAGTAAAAAATGTCATTTAGTTATAAGATTTAAACCCAATTTTGATGCAAATTGTTGATCCTAAAGTTCTGAAGAAAAACATGTCTTCTGTCAATTTTCCTTATGTAACGTGGATTCCATCTGCCTCTGTAAAATAATCTTGTGTTGCATACAATCTATTCAAAAGGAGAAAAGAAAACAAATAATAAGAAACACATAAAAAATAAATAAATGGAGTTTGAATAAAACAATAACTTCAGATTAAAACAAAATAAACAAAATAATAATAAATAGGGAAAATTAAAAATTATAAAAAAGTTTAAATTATAAATAAATACAAAACATGTAATAAGCAAATAATGTACAACACTTTATAAATGATATGAAAAAAGTAAGTAAAAGCAAAAGCAAAATAATATTAAAGAAATTAAAACTTAAAAAACATTCAAAATAAAAAGTTCAACTGAAAATATATTTCTGATACAGGTTCAATAAACTAATAAAAAATTAAATAATTTTCAAGTAGTGTTTTCTTTTTGTATCCATAAAAAAGCGAATTCTAAGAATTTTAAGACTTTAATGACTTAATGAGAGGTTTTTAGAGAAATTTAATTAAAAGAAAACTTATTTATCATAAATTTATATTTTTACCATACAAATTATTAATTACAGTATATTAAATTATAGAAGAAAATTATATATATATATATGTATAATTTTCTTCTATAATTTAATCTATAAGCCTTTATATTGATACGAATATGATTTGTATTAATATTTTACGTAATATTAATCTTGTGACTAAAATGTCGGATATTTACAGTAAGTTGGACAAGAATGAAGAATTTATTTTCAAACGGAATTTTCGTTCAATTCTATAAAGAGTAATTTAGAATATCTATGAAGGTTAGTTTATGTGTTCTTAATTTTTTTTTCATTCTTTATTCCCCTATTTCACTTAATTTTTTTTTAAAAAAAAATATTTACGATCATTCTTGTATTAGTACTTATTTTCTTTGATAGATGGTATTGCTACATTTCTGATTTAGGCTGGAGTGGAAGAATTTCGATTTGTAAGGGGGAAATTTGCGTGAAGGTTGTTACTATGGATGGCATGTCACGTAAGTTTTTGTAAATTTTTAACCTAGTTCATTCATTTGTAACGCTCTTTACCTATTTTCATTAGGAGTGACTCAGTATGTTTCTTTGTTTGCAAATATATTTTTTACTTTATTTCTTTTTTCATGTTGTTTGTTGCATTTAAAGAGTTTTCATTTTGGTTCATAACATTTTTCTTTTGGGATTGTTGGGTACTTAAAAACACTCTTTAACCGCCTAATTTATAAAAAAGTTAGACTTTAATTGAAATTAATACGTGTCATTTTCTTTATGGATCTTCTTTCATTTTTTTGACTTTGTTCATATCGTCTCTCATACGTACCAAAAAGTCTTTAAATTGTATTATTTTTACACTAGTAATTATAATTGTTTTGTCTACCAATACATTTATTTAATAGTTTACAAATGAATTTTCTTTCCTTTTTATTTACTTTACTATATATATATATATACATATATATATGTATATATATATACATATATATATATACATATATATATATACATATATATATATGTGTGTGTGTGTGTAAGCGAAATACCACTGACTGACTCATCACGAGATTTCAAAGATTATACAACCGATTGACTTGAAATTTAGCATAGTTACTCATTTTGCAATAAAGACGCTCACTAAGAATTGATTTTACGGAAGTCTTATCCGAAATGTAATTTTCATCCCTTAATCTACTCTTATCCGTGGGTTATGTGATTTTGGCGACTTTTTCGCCAAAAATGATATAACCGACGCCAAACGGAATATATTTTTTCATATGTATACTGTGTATTGTCACCAATTAAGTGTACTTTTTGAGATTTGCGAGTGCGGAATGGAAAAATATCAAATAATTTTATATTGAAGCACTGATGGAAGATTGGCAAGATTTTGGAGAAGGGGCTCTTTATGTGAAATTTTCATGCATGTCGAAATTAGGAAACGTACATATTTAGTGATAGAAATAAATCAGTAAGGAATCCCACGGTTGGTGAGAGTGTAGTTTAGCTCCAAACTTAGCGGGATTTAGAAAAATACTAAAATGGCTACTCCTTACGGAGTAGCGCTCACGCAAGACAATCTTCGTTTACTGTAGGACCTCGCTACATCCATGAACGAACTCAAAACGCTATGACATACGTAAGACGTTTTGGACGTATCGACTTGCACGACTATTTTTAAGGATTGCAGTCATTTGCAATCCTAAATGGTTAGGAATCAAAGATGTCTTGAGGCAAAGACAAAAATCTTATGATAGACACGATGCCATTGCGAGGGTATTTCATTTGAAAGCTAAGCACATGATGAATCTTCTGACAAAAGGTTGCCTCTTTGGCAATACTAGGTGTAGCATATATAAATTTTATCCTTATTATATATAGATAGGGTGATTTTTTACTAATTTTTTTTTATTTTTTTCGTATATTTGAAAGTCGTGGATAACCATTATTACAGACAACCAATTTCTTAAAATTTTAAATTTAGATTGTCATAAACGTTTTCAAAATTGAAAATTTTCTTGAAATTTTACGTATAGGTTTCAAAATATTATATTATCGTATATCCTGCGAAGCAGGCGGGTACCAACTAGTATATATATATATATATATATACATTCTTAATTACTATTTAGAACCCCCCTTTTCGCAATTTTTATTGGTTCCACCCACCTAAATCATTTTGGACTGACACTTTCAAAGTATCTCAAATTTCTTACTCTAAATGTAGAGTAAAAATTCCAAAAATTTCTTACATTTCAGAGTATAAAGTTTGAAAGAGAAAAAAAAAATCTTAACTCACTTTGATACTTTGTGAAAATCCGTAGATTTCAATAAGCCGTTGGGAAATACGATCGATTTCTCCGAGTCAACAAGCATTATTCAATTCAAAAGTAAATAAAAAAAAGTTTGAAACATTTTTTTTCCTCCCTTTCAACAGAAATGTAACTATTTTCAAATGGCAAGATAGGATTCGGGAATAATTTAATACATGATATATGTTTTGAAGTAAGTTGATAAATTTAACATGGTTATACTTTTGTTGTCATGCAATACCGCTGGAGTTCCTTGACTAACTTCTTTCTCTTACTAAATTATAGTAATTGGAAAAAAAAATTAATTAAATATGTTGCATGTAAATGTTGTAGTATAATGAGAACATAAAAAATAATTCGGTATAAAAATCAACGTTTTTAAAAACCACGTTTTTATATGGTAGTAAATTTTATTAGAGAAAATTATTGAAATATTAGTTAAAAATTTTAGTTATTTTTAACTTTAAAATTTAGTTAAAAAGAGACATTTGTGAGCGTATTAAAAAATTCATAATGCTCATAAAATCAAAACATGAATTTGAAAGTTTGTAAGTCATTCTATTAAAAAAAATGGGAACCAGAATTCAGAAGAAATTATTGTGATAAGACATGGCGTCAAATATTGGAAATTTTCTTTCTTGCGAATGATTACTAACTAAAAGTCAGCAAGCCTTACTATCTCGGAGATAGTAAAGGGGAGATAGTATCTCCCCTTTGTGAGCACAAAAGTTTTACAATACCTCATGCGGCGTGGAGAGTGCCCGATGTTCCCAGAGGGGGAAATAAATTTTTTCCTCAATCCTAAAAGCGCCGAGAGGAAAGAATACTTTGACTTATTAAAATTATTGAAATATTAGCTAAAACCTGTCGCAAACGTCTAAATATTGCATTGTTAAATGAGTACGAACGATTCCCAAAATTTCAAAGCTCTAGCTTGTTGGGAAGTTGGTTAAATTAACGATCGAAAATTTGATGACACACACACACCAAGTGAAATTCAGAAAAACGTTTTAAAATCATGAAAACATTTAACAAAACTTAATATAAAATTTAAGACATTTGGATTTATGTTAAGGTCTCACACTTGGTGAAGTTGTAACATTTGTAGTAATTTATAACACTGTTCGAATTTTAAAAATAAGCAATATAACTCTATACATCTTTATATTTTGAGATATAATTATAAGATTCATAATATGCCAAAGTTTTTATAGTGTTTAATAATTTATTTATAAAATAAAACAATTATAACGTTAATAATATTGAATAATAAGATTAATTTCTTTGAGGACTATACAAGAGGAGATGGAACGTAAAACATATTCTTAATTACAAAAATATATACTTATTCAATCAAAGATGAAAAACTTATTAAATCATGGTATTTTACTTAAATTAAATAAAAAGTAATGTCTCCATGGCCTTTACATTTGATTTTTTAACCGAGTTTAAAAAGTCTTACTATACCTAAAAGTTATATTTATTATTTATATAATTTATTTGTTTTCTGTTATTCCCTAGAGTCATTGGTGTGCTTAACCCTGAAAAAGATGGCAACCCAAAAGGAGATGAGTTTGAAACAGCAAGATTGTAGTTGCACCTGGTGAATTTCACCTTTTTCTCAAAATGTGAAAATGTGAAACTGTGCCTGAATGAATATTAATTTCATTCGAAAGAAGTGTTGAAAGCTGCCATTACAGCCTGCTTTTGATACGAACCATCTTCAAATTTATCCTACTAGGCACACGTTGATAGAATTGCGTGAAAAGGGATATGGATTATGTTTTAAATGAATTATTCATTAACTAGTTCTAGTTGGTACCTGGTGCCCTTTGACTACATGCGAACTTTGGGTGCTATCACGATTTAAATAGGGCTATTTAAGTTATGGTATCCCCACATTTTCGTTAGCTTTTCGTTCTTCATAACATCACTCCTTACGTAGTGCTACTTTGGCGACTTTTCTTCTAAGTCGCCAAGTTTGATACATGAAGATTTTAGGTACGGCGAGAATTGTGAGAATCGTGTTACAAATAAAAATGGGTACATTTCTGTTACAGTGACGCCCGTCAAATTACGATTACGCCAAGTTGTCGCCAAAATCGTGAAGCCTATCTTTTGCAACAACCTACTTGGCGATATTTCTTAGTCTCTTGGTGATTAATCATCGGGTGCCGCTATAATAGACAATTACTTAAAAATGTTATGGCAGCAGGTGCATTGCATTTCAAACAATTTCGAATTCTACAATCGAGTTGTAGTTTTATTTAAAGAAAGGTGATTTTTATCTCTCACGAAACAGTTTTATTATTTCTTAATGAATTATTATTGGCAAATACAATCTTCAAAAACATTGCTGATAGACAAACATGTCAAAACTTCAGCTGAATGGTTTACTTCGTCAACATGAAAAATGGTTAAATCGAAAGCCGAATAAGCCACTATAGATTAATAGGAGATTAGCTGTATTAGATAATTGTAATTTTGAAAAAAATATATATTCAGTAAATATTTTCTAAGTAATTTATTCTTATTAACTACGATCTTGAAACAGTTTTTCATTTTCTTGCATTTGTTAAAATCCCTTTTAACTTTATATAAAAAAAATGGGAAAAAAATCTCATAATTGCTAAAAAAATGTTTATGTTTAAAGTACAAAGATTTGGAATGTGTGTGTGTGTGTGTTTCTAGCAGCCGTTAAAGATAACTTGACTGTTTTTAGAGTTTATATGAAACTGAATTTTCTAGCTTAGTTAAAGTTAGATTGGATGACAACCGTTGTACATTAAGTTAAGGAGTAACAATAATTACTCTTACTCTACACATTTGCAATATTGGTTTTCCAGTAAATGGCTGAAAGAGAAGCTTTGAAGTTTTAAATTGGATATGATATCAATCTGCAATATTTTAAACAAAAATATACAGAACATTTATTTAACAAGCAGAAGGGAATCGTTTTCAACGTAAAATCACTCATAATATAATCCATTTTCTTCACACAAAAATATCTTCGGATTTTTTCTGACTGGCATCTTCAAAGTATCCAGAGGAACTCAAACTTTTATGAAAAAATTCGGAAAAAAAACCCTCACATTTCTGTGCGAAAGTTACAGAGAAAGAAAAAAAAATTCCACTACGACATCCGATATTTGCAGAAATCTGTAGATTTCAATAAACCGACGGAAAAGTAAGATCGATATTTTTCAGGTCCAACCAATAATTCTCAGGACGAAAAATGCAAAGAAAAAAAAAACTGTTCCTTACCCACCCCTTTTTTTCCTCTCCTTCAAGCCGATTTTCAAGAGTAGCTATTTTAAGAATTCTAAAGAAGGGGGGAATGGATTCTTTAATACTAAGATTTTGAAGAAATAGGGGGTGGGGACTTTTATTTCTGAATTTATTATTCCCATTGCTGTCAAACGGTTTTTTGAATTCGAAAGGAAAAGTGAGAAAAGAATGACATTTTATCTGAATACAAGAAACAATTTTAACGAAGTCATCAGTATGTGGAAAATTTCGGATATTCCTTTTTCCGGTTAGAAGTTTTTATGCGAATATCACATTTATATCTTGCTCCAGACTTCATTGTTCACAGAGGAAAAGAAATCAAGATACTGGAAAGAATGAGACATATATTTTTGATGGAACTGTTTCATTGAATAATCTCCTCCTCTTTTGTTAACTAAATTATGCTGAAATTGTGGTTCAGTAATCACGAATGAAAATGACTGAATTGCTACAGCTGTGTGCTATGTGTAGGTTTATTTTTCTCTAACTTCCGTCCCAATTATAATATTTTCGTCCAATCTAAAAATGCAATGGAAACAAAAATGAATGTTCTTAATTACTATCGCACTAGAACGAGCAATGCGTTTTTGTAACTATCGTCTCAGAATGCTTAATTGAAAGTAATGTGTATGAGTGGTTGAATGAAGATTTAAGTCCTGCATTGTTAACATCATTATCGGTATATTTCCAAACTGAAAGGATTGTGATACCTAATAGAATATAACATGCGTCAAATAAGTGTTAAGCATTCGCAATATTACCATAACTCTATAACAGCTATCAATTTAGTGCAATATAATTATAATAACAATAATACCAGCCTATTATCAATTCTCTCTAAATGGAATTACCTCTAATTGTCTTAATAACAACTAATTAGTCTGCCAATCACCTGGGACTACCTATTAAAGTGCAGAATATTGCTTCATTACTTATATTGCCTTTCAAATTTAATTTTTTTCGTGGTGGATTTCTTAGACACATCTTAAAGTCATACAAATGGTTTATTACCAACTATACAGTTGTTAAAATATTTCATTTATAATTATGCAATGTCATGTTAAATAGTCAAGACGTTACAGATGTCTGTTTTATAATAAAAGAACTCCAACATACTACCATACTTTGGCTATGTTTTTTAATTACATTCAATCAAATTTGCACGTTGCATCTAAAGATGGGCTTATATTTTAAAGCCGAATAGCTAGCAGTTCTGCTGAAGGTGTATACGCATCAAAAGAAATGCTCGCGACCCGCTTGTGGTACCTTTTTCCAATCGGTTAATCGAATGATATAAAGAAATAAGCTACTTTTCGGAACGTCGCTTTGATTTCCTTTCAGTTCGCGAGCACCTTGTTGCTATTGCCTATTTCATAATATGACCATGGAGGCTCGAGGTGGAATCTTCCTTTCTTATGGATCACTTAAAGCTTGCTATAAATTAGTAAAATAGTTTCAACGAACAACTCTCGAACTGCTCTGCTTGCAAGTGTATATGCATCTTATACAAAAATCAAAATTAATACGCATTGTTCAAATTAAAGTAAGATACGACACCACAATTAAGTATCATCCTCAAACATTAATCCACAATTGAAAATAACAAGGCAAGTGACCTGCAGTCCGACATGAATTTCATTATCACTTTTGCAAAAGGAGAAACATTTGAGAAATAAATTTTATATACTATTTTTTGAATCGGAAGGAATTCTTATTAAAATTTAAAATACATTGGTCAACTAACAAATTGACAAAAGCATTTAAGCCCTCAGAGAATTTTGGGAGTGAATAATATGTAGAGTATTCTGAAATTTATAATCCAATAATTTGAATGAATATATTAATAATATAACTTAATGTAATTACTCTATTTATAATATAATTATTTGACTAATTACTAGAAACCAATTCGAGTTAATGAAAGTATACATTCTATATAACAGCAATATTTACAATATTATAAGCGTCAAATAATTGACAAAACTATTTTCAATGATGCTAATAAGATATAGTTAAACAACATAGTTATAGGTAATACAAATAATCAATAGAACATTATTATCCACGGTAATTATAGTTTTCATTATTAGCATATATTGCCAAAATTTATTCATTATTTACAGTGTAAAGGATAAAAGCACAATGTTAGATTTCAATTAGCTAATTTTGCAAAATTTTAATATTATTAATCATAATGAACTGTTTAATTATATTCTAAATGACAACTAATTGATTTTATATGTCTAAAAAGTAAATTATTTTACATTCCAATGCTTTATTCTCTCTTTAAATACTTTTAATTCCAATAACTCCTCGATAATTGCTAAGCACATTACATCTTTTATTACTTCATGTCAAAAGATCAACGACAATTCCAAATTACTGTCCGATAAAAACATTCAAATCTTTTCTTATAAACCTTTAGAATCGAAATTAATCTAGAATCTTTTTTT
>BMAW01013592.1:106750-187168 GCA_019974015.1 Nephila pilipes
GTCAGATCAGAAACATCATACATCAAAACGATGCTCATCACCTTGTTTGATAGCCAAGGCATTATCCACAAGGAATTTCTACCTGATGGAACGACGATAAATGCTGCAAAGTACATTGAAATTAATCCGTTTCATGAAACGGTACGACCCCGGTACGCACAAGGTTCATGGTTTTTCGTTTACGACAATGCTCGCCCTTACACTGCCGATATCGTCAAACAGTTCCTGGGGAAAAAGGTGGTGGTGCAAATTGAACATCCACCATACTTGCCCGATCTCAATCCTCCAGACTTCTTCCTATTCCCACGACTCAAACTAGCTTTGAAAGGAAAGAGATTTAATGACATTTCTGACATCCAACGAAACGGGACGAGTCTTTTGAACTCCATCCCAAAAGTAGACATCTTGCAAAGTTTCCAGGTCATGTATAGCAGATATCAGTGGTTCATAGTTATGGGAGGTGACTATTTCGAAGGACAGAAAGGTAACTGTCGTTTAATATTTCATCTACGTTAATGTTACAGGACTATTCCCGATAACATCAATAGAGCTAGACTGCATACATTTTTCATGCATGTAATAATATTTATTATACAATATATTTTCCGTCGTAACTTATGAACTTTTAACAGATAGATGGTAATTTATAAATATCATTTTCGATTAATGCTTTGTCTTTAGAAGTGAAGAACTCAAGTAGTGATAGTTTGACGTATGCTACGGATCTGAACTTTTATCCATTAAAAAATTTTACAGGGTACTAGGTCTGAAGGGTATGGTGGATGAGACAAAAACTCCAGTTCTAGCACTGTGATTTTTTGATGAATCGCCGAAGCATCATGTGGGATTTAGCATTACCATTATGCAATATAAAGTGCTGGATTTTGAACATCAACATTTTTTTTATATTTCATTTCTTTGTGTAAGTGATTAATTTGTCAGCAGTATCTTCCCGAATCAAGCTTGTTGTTAGGTTTCAAAATCTCGAAATGTATTGGTTCTTGGACGTCCCACTCTATGCACAGTCCTCTATTTTCCAGGCTTAGTCTCGATTTAGGGTTGGAAGGGACAGATAGTCTAAGTTGCATGAACGCTCTTTTCTTTACGATGTTTTGGAAAATATTCAACTTTCATCATCAGTTATCATTCTGTCCGTAATGGGCTTGTTTTCATTCGGAGCAGACACAGAAGTGAACATGATGATTCGATTAAGCAAATGTTTCTCACTTAACTCACGCGACACCTATCTGGAACGATTATATATCAATCCTATAAACGATGTAAATTATATTATACAATAAATATTAAATGTATGAAGCATGTATTATATTTTCTTTCCCTTCACAAACGAACTGAACTTTTCGGTACTTAATACATTAGCTTTTATACAAATTCTTATTATTAAAAAATATATTAATTTCTTTTTTTTTTGCTTTCACATAAATAACCGGTAATATATTGATTTAAATTGAAATGTTATTTTAAGATATGTTTTTCTAATGGTGTTAAGGGTTCAGCAAATAACACTTACAGTTCTAAAGATTATCAGAAACATTTATGCTGGTTTCGAAATTATCTTTCTTGATCAGAATTTATACATGTAGTATTGTATTATATTTGTTCTGACATACCCAATGAGTAATATTAGAACAAAGAAAATCATCCACATTAATCAAATTTAAAGAGAACATCTCTACGAATTATTAAATGATGATCATTCAATATTTTTAGGCTATGAATTTGACTATTTAAAAGTTTTTAAGAAAAAGAAACCACTCTTGTTTTCTAAGTGATGCCGAGAAAATAAGATGAAATAAGTTACAACGGTAAACTATGTATTTTATGCTTCAGTTTAAAGATAAATTGTCGCAAAACTGAGCCCAAAGCAAACAATCTTTGACATAAATTAAATTCCTTGCGTGTTTGAAATATTTTTACGCAAATATAAACACTCAAAATATCCTGCAAAAAATAAGCTTAAAAATTTCAAATTATTTCTCAAATTCATTGTATTTTGTAAGCACAAAGATCTTTCAGATACACAGTACTCTTTCTTTAATATGGAATACAGCGCAATGCTGTATTATTAGAAAACTACAATTTATAACGCAATTAAACAGCAAACGCTCTGATTATTGTATAAAATTGAATACAGTACACACAAATCAAGTGTAAAATGCACGAAATAGTTATGTTACGTTGGGCTATTTCAGAATTTCTCTTCACTATCCACGGGGACTTCATAGCAAATTGAATTGTATGAAATTGCGATTTCTTCCCAACCAAACTGAAACGAAATTAGATAAATTAGAAGAAGATTAGAAAAGAAATGAACTAAATTAGTGATAGTGATACGTAAGTAAAATGGAAGTGAAAAGAAAATGGAGGGAGATAGAGAATAAGGACAAGCTGATAAACATTTGTAAGTTATATTAGAGAGTCACAATTAATCTTTTAGAATGAAGTAAATCTTAGAAAAAGAACTAAAATAAGAATGGGTTGCTTGTATGAAATGATTGAATAACAACGAAAGAATTGGTAAGCTGAAATCTTACTAACTGACCATAATTCAGAATTGACTTGTTTATAGGGATTTAAGAGAAATCGACCCTATATTTTCCTCATTGATAAATTTAAAGAAACTTATCTTGTTTTTAAGAATCTTCATTTGGAATCTAGTATTTATTGACTGTTCAATTAGAAGGAAAAATTACAGAAGAATGAAATAATGAAGGAAAGGTTTTACAACTAAAACTACAAATGTTGTACTATTTTTTAAAACGTTTTATGTATTTCACTTGGTGTGTGTGTGTGTGTGTGTGTCATCAAATTTTCGATCGTTAATTTAACCAACCTCATCTAACTAGAGCTCTGAAACTTTGAAAATCATTCTTACTCGCCTAGCAATGCAATATTTAGATATTTACGGCACGTTTTAACTAATATTTTCTTTAAAAATGCAGTTTAGCCCAACCACTAGGCACGATTTCAAAAATTAGCTCCAAACTTGGCAATTTTTTTTTTTTTTTTGGCTGAACGTTAAGTCCGTAAAACGGACCAGGGAAGCCACATTTGGCAAAATACCACCAAATAATTCTTGTAGCCAAGGGTGGTTGGGTTAAACTGCATTCCAACCATTTAATTTACCGGATGAATTAATTAAATTTAGTTAGTTTTAACGTTTTTATGTATTTCACTTGGTGTGTGTCTGTCTCTGCGTGTATCAGTGTGTCATCAAATTTTCTATCGTTAATTTAACCAACTTCCCATCAAGCTAGAGCTCTGAAATTTTGGGAACCGTTCGTACTCGCCTAACAATGCAATATTTAGACGTTTGCGACAAGTTTTAACTCATATTTCAATAATTTTTTTTAATAAAGTTTGCCACGGTTTTAACACGAATTATCTATTGTTAACTTTCATTATTCTATTGTGATTGTTTATTAACTGTACAATGAGTAGCAATACGAAAGTTATCGGCGTAGGACCTTGTAATATTTATCTTCGGTCAAGTGACGAGGATGACACCTGATCTGGCGCTTCGCCCTTTCAAACTTCCACATCCCGTCAAGGGGAGGATTCGGAACCTTAATAAGATTTAACGTGCATCAGTGGGGCCTTTTTAGTGGCATCAGGTCTCGAACTCACGACACGACGAAGACTACGGTGAAACCATGATTACTGGGTTACCGTGTCCACATTACTGAAGTAGAATTAGAAAATACCGTCTATATATATATATATATATATATAAGGCTTATGAGCTTATGTTTTATAGATGGTGTATTGTATTTGTTTATGTAGGGCCGAATATGAAGAAATGTCCGATTATAGATGGTGTATTGTATTTAAGAGGAAGCATAAGACTTAATGCCAGGGTTGAAATATGAATTAAATTAAGGGAGAAAGTGAGAAATCACTATAGAAATTATGATATTATACATTGCAGTAAGATACATTAAGCAAATATAAATCTTAATTAACTATCAAAAAACTTTACATGTGCTTATCAAAAGCTACGAAACAAGAAAATCAAAATTATATGTACAAATGCAGCTGAACATAAATGCAATTATATACGAATAAAACGATACATAAGTATATGTATAATAATCGAGAGTTTATTTGATAAGCCATACATCAGTTGGTATTTTACCCTGATTATTTTTAATCCTTAAACAAATCCCATTATAAAAACAGAGATACGGAGCATCGTATAAAAATCACTTCTAATGAAGAAAAGTAAGATAGTAATCGGAAAAAAATTTATTAGGATATACTAATCCAATAAGAAGGATTGTAGAAACAATGTATGAAGAAGGAAGAACACAGACACACTGAGGACACAGTGATGTATAACACAATTTAAAATAAAGAATAAATTTATACATTATGACAACAGAACTATAAGTAATCAGATTAAATTGCTACAGAAAAAAAAGTAATATCTTATTATTTCAAGAGTTCCGAGATATTAATAAAACCACTAAAATGAATTTTACGAGTAAGTACAAAATCGCCAAGGGAAAACCTCATAATAAGAAAAATATATATGTTAGATAATATGCTACTTAACGTTAGACAGATAAATTTACAAAGAATTTAATGAAGAATGTAAAGAAAAAATTACAAAATTATTTGAATTTAATGAATGAAATGTTCAGTTTTATTACATATGGTAACATATCAAATTATTTAATTTCTTTCTTCAGAAATATTTGAAGATAAGTTTTTATAAGACAATGCAAGAAATTTTTGTACGAACAAACAAAGACATAAACATTTCTATAAATGGCTCATACAAAGATAAAAATCTGATTCTTTATAACTTTAAGAATGAATACGTTGAAGGACTTACTTTTCTTCCATTTTTAAAATTATTGTTCTGTCTGTTTTATTCATTTGTTTTTCATGTATCAGAGTTAAAAAATAATCTCAAAAATTATTAATTATATTAAAAAAATTCAACCCCAGGGAAATATTGCTTCTCTCTTCATTGATTGATTTTTATTACTCTGAAGCACATTTTGTAACCTAAGTTTTCGAGGACATTTACAAATTCTTTAGAATTTATATTATTTTCACAATGAGAACTTTAATGTTTTTATTTAATTGAGTCACTGTTTAATAACTTCACTGTTAGAAGTAATACAAAACCTACTGGAAACATATCTTGTAACTTAGAAGTTATGAAACAAACGACGAGGGTCAAACTTGAATGGGCATCTATCTCTCTTGAATTCCAAACAACGCCAACTTGATACATTAATTGAGTAGCTATTAACGTCCCGTTTCGTCACAAATCGAAGGCAATTGTCAACGGAACTCATAATTCTAAGCCTCGGTCGAGTAATTTGTATGACACTTGAGCTGGCACCTCCCTCCAAAACTTCCACGCCACTCTTTGAGAGCACTTAGAGCTTCGAGAAATTTGATGGACATCATCCCCATTACACGACCGGTCTTTTGAGGATCAGGACTTGAAATCTCGAACTCGAATGAATGACTCGTCTTTAGAGGAAACAGGGCTTGAATACGCAATTCGACTAAAGCACTATAGGTCTCGAGTCGGGATTACAAATTTTCTTTATCATTAAGACTTTTCTGCTATCAGCAAATTTCCGTACATAAAATTCTGTACATAAAATTTTCAAACAAAAGTGGTATACTGATAAATTAACAGGTATTATTTAATGTTTGAAAATAAAATATAAACTCGTAATATTGAAATTATTTATTGGATTCTTGTATATTGTGACAAAATTATATGAAAATAAATTGCATTCTAAATATAAATAATAGGGGAAAAACCAATATTTTTGCGTCGGAGGTTAGTTACCATGTTTTATTTAGATTTCTGTAATAATAAGTTGTTTCTCCCACACGGATAATATAATTACAATGTCAAAGAAATTGTACATACTAGGATATAAGAATCAGCAACATTCATTTTATATTTCAATTTGACTGACGGATTCACAGGTTGCATCATTTTTATTGTGCAGAAATAAGCAACCATTTAATTCCATGATTTCAGTTTTGGATCGTAATTTTACTTGGTTCTTCAAACAAGAGAATTATGACACAGTGAAATTCCAGTACTTAATTATTACTTTCTTCTTCTTTCATTACTAATTATTTAAACTGCCACTAATCAATATTCCAATGAATAGAAATTTAAACAGTTATGATAATAAGGTATGTTATTCAGATCTGTGTGTAATGAATAATTAATCCATTAATTACCATATTAATCCATTAATACGAATATACTCCATATACGTCTAATTCTGAAGATTAGTGTTTTAAAAAATGGCTGCTTATCTTACTGAAACAATGGGGCTCAAATCCTTAGTGGATTTAGATATGAGATTCCGATTTACAGACCTTTTATAGTCCATTCCTAGCTGTGATCTGATTGCGAAGAAATTCACAATCCCTTCGTTTATAAATTATATATTCACTATCTGTGCATCTAACTACACTACGATCCCCATATTAAGCGCTTCACTGCTTATATATGCATTTCCTAGGTTTCTAAGCTGGTTAAATATTTTAACAAATTTGATCCAAAGAAGGCACATTTTTGTATTATTTTTGTTCATTTTATATTTGTAAGAATAAAAGTACTTTTAAAATTACTTGATAATAAATATAAGTATTAAGAACAATCTTTTCTGCAAATAAAATAATAATTTACCAGGAAGCTCTCACCTTGAAATTTTATGCATAAAAATATGGTTAATTTACAATTATTTTCTATTACAATTACTTCAATTAAATTTGTTTACTCTTACATTCATTGGCCCCATGATGAAAGAAGAAAACAAATTGCCAAAACAATAAAAACAACAAGAAAATTAGATTTCACGTACGCTGAACGTGCCCATCGGTATAAGTATGATAAAAGAACCTGTATGGCATACGAGCTAAGCCATGCAAAAGGTTTTAATTTGATTTATTATTCTATAGTTTAATTATAAAAAAGAGTATTATTGCTGTAAATAATTACCGAATTATCGGTGAAAACATAGTATACTTATGAGTAACAAATAGTGGCTAAGATTCGCAATTTACCGATAAACTGGTTTGACAGAATTGCCATGAACTTATCATCCAAATCATTCGTCTACCATGGCCATTTTTTATTAAAAAACACCATTAAAAATAATTTTTATTTTCTTTACACACCCATTCCTACACACATTATTAAAACATTTTATTTCATTCTTTCTGGTGATACTAAAATAGTTCATTTTTTTAATTTTGATGGAATGCTTTAAGTATAAAGTTGAAAAAAGTTCCGGTTTATAACAGAGTATTTATTTTCTGTTTCGTATCTATGGTCACGTGTGTACAAGAAAAAGAAGAAAAAAAGTTTTCATATACACGAAATACGAAGTTAAATAAAGAAAATACTTAATACATTGTAATATATGATTAATTGAACATAAAAAAAGCATGAGCAACACGAAAACACAATTATCGGTTTCTTGATTAATAGTCCTGTTATAATCAAAACATTGAATGAATCAACAAGATCGTGAGAAACAGTAAAAAGTCATTAATCTAACTGATCACGGGAAAATCGTATATCTAATAGTTAGAATAAATATTAATAGTTAAGACACATTAATAGTTGATATTATAATGCGATTAGTTTGCGTAACTGTGTCAGCAAGATGCTAATGAACTAGTTTTTGATATATAAGCTTACAGAATGATAGAGAAACAAAATAAAAGTTATTCCAACAAAATAAAATGTGAAAGATCGATATCTAATTATTTTACAAGTTACCAAATATTTCTTCAGCAGAACTTATGAAGTGTTTGATGAATATTTATTTATTATAAAATACAGAATAAATTATTCTTTATAAATATCCTCATTCTTTAGCAAATGACGTAATGAAAGAAGATTTTGACTTAAAAATTTAGATGGATGATTTGACATATAATTTGAGTTAAATACAGCTTGAAAACACACACACAAACATATATATACATATATATATATATATATGGTTAAAAATAGTAAAATATGTTTTTCGGCATGAACAGTTTGATAGAATGGATTATTAATTTTACCTGCAATGTACAAATATGAAGAAATTAAGTCAAAGTCACTTAAGTGGACACGAAAAAAAATAATTATAAAATTTTAAAAACATAAATTTTTTGAAAAAAATTATTATCAACAGTTTCCTGACAGAGATTTAAAAAAATCACATCTAAATCACTTAAGTGGACATGCTACAAAAATTATTTAAATTTAAGAGATAACTATTAGATTGAAAAAAATATACAGTCAACAGTTTTCAGCGGCGACCATATGTTAGATATTCAGATTATTACTAAGAAAGAAACATAAAAAAATAATGAGTAAATAATTAAGCAGAAACAGGTAGAACATAAAGAAATTCACGAGGAAGTAAACAAAGAAGTTCATGAGAAAGTAAACATAAAGAAATTCATGACAAGTCACTTAAGCAGACACATATGGAATAACACCGGTAAAAAAAATGAGATTTTCGTACATGGGTTGTTTTTTTCAAACTTCACAATTTGCGTAACATAATTGTTTTATTCCTTAAATTTTAAGTAATATTCACTTGTCTTGAAGATGTGGAATTAGCGCCCATTTGGCGAGAAACTTAGCGTAAAATTTAATTATTTGAATAATTAGTTTTAATCAACTAATTTTATTTATTATAATTAAATTATCGTATTGTCATCCAAAATAATTGCGTATAGAAAATTTCAGCTCAATTGAGCGCTTTAAAATACAAAAAAAAAAAAAGCTTTTAAAGTTTAGACCCAGATATTCAATGTGAGTGGATGAAAACTCATTAATAATTAGTTTTAATAAATTAATTTTTATTAATTATGATCAGATTATCGTATTGTGATCCAAAACAATCGTGTATGGAAAATTTCAGCTTAATTCAGCGCTTTAAATTGCGAGAAAAACGTTTTAAAGTTTTAACCCAGACATACAATGCGATTTAAAGAAAATCCATTAAAAAGTACTCCAATATGAAAAAAAAAAGTAATTTTTTGATTGGAGAAAATTACTACAGGCAATTTTCTTCAACAGAAGTATAACAGTAAGCCCAGACAATTTGAAATAATTATTTCTTAATATTTCTTCAAGTTGTAAACATATATAGAAATTCATGTCTAAACTAAGTGGAAAAGGAAAAATCGTCAAATTAAAAAAAAAAGTAATTACTTTATTGCAAATATTAACTATTAAAATTTTTTATCTGCATCTGAGCGTAAAAGAACCCAACAATTTGATAAAATGATATCTTGATATTTAATTGCAAGATAGTAACACTGAATGATTCATATGTCTAAGTCACTTAAGTGCACACGGGGCAAAAAAATTGGTCAATTTTTTTTAAAAGAAATTAACTATTTAATTCAAAAAAAGTACTATCAAAAGTTTCTATCTGCAGCTGCATGTTAGTAATCTCGGACAATTTGATAGGATGCCTTGGTAATACTTTCTGCAGGAAATAAACTGAAATTCAAATAACTTAGGTGGACAAGAGGAAAAAATAGTTCTATTTAAAATAATTTTTTTAAAAAAAATGTTCTATGTGTAGTTTTGCAAAGAACAGATTTAGGCAACGGAGGTGCTATTTTTTTACATTTATTATTAAATTACTCCATTAAGTTTTTGATTTAAAGTAAACGATAAAATTTCGAGAAATGTGTAATATCAATTGTTCGGAGGGTAGGGAAGGATTGGAAGGAAAGATCGACATTTCTAAAACAACTAGTTTATTAATCAATCAAGCCACAAATCTACAGAACAATTCAAATAGAAATCTATCCTATCTCTCCCCCTCATTCCCCGCTTCTCTCTCCGCTCTTGAAAGCTTACAATATATATACATAAATCAGTCTTAATTTGCATGTTTCCGTTCTCTTCTTCGGAAGAAGCTCCCCAATACAAATAACTGTTGAGGAGTGAAAACTCCCCAAGAGGACTATTAGTAACAAGGTCGCTTTTTCCGGTATTAAAATTAAAGGAAACGATAAATTGCTAAATTGAATATATTCAAGCTAAATATAATTAAAATTGAAGCAAATGATTAACTATTGAAAAGGTGTCTGTCACGCTAAAGAGCTCCACCTAAAACTATATTCCCTTAGATGGTTAAAAAGTTATTCTGATAATGAAGAAAAAATTACTATAAATAGCCTTCTTTTACAAAAGTAACAAATTTTATTCGAATTCCAATATTTTTCCCTCTCATAAAATATCTTTCTTGTATCAAGAGATTTCTTGACTTATTAATTGTTCTTTGCTTCGCTTTTGATTAATTTTTTTTCCTCTAAATTAAACCTTTTTACACAAAATTCAACTCCTAATTAAACTTTTGCTACAGGAAACCACAATTGATTAAAAATACTTATTCTATTGTATAATAAACACATAACACGTTGCACTAAACTTTTTCTCACAAACCATATGTCTCTCCTGCGGTCAGATGACGGAAATGAAATTAATCTCAGTAGCTTTCTGATCAGATCATAGCTCAATGGATCCACTAGAACAAATTAATTACTGCGATACATTAAATGTATTCAAATTTACCGAGTGAAGCATCACGAACTTAAAATATAATGTGATCGCATTAAGTAAAGTTACGCAGCCGTAAGTGCCACGTAACAATTTAACTGCACGATTTATATCAATGAATTAGGGCAATGCATGCACTCGACAATGATTTGAGTTAGGGAATCTGACAAATTAGATTAAAGTTTCTAGGGGATCAGTTGGAGGGGAAATTACACCCGCGAGATAGAATTTTAAAGGCATTTTATCCAGAAATAGGAATGTGATAGAGTAAAGTGAAAGTCGGTTTGTTTCCATAAGGTTTGAGGATTTGCCTTTAAATTGGAAGGTTAAAAGTGATTGAGAAGGTGTGATTTAAATAATACGCAGACGTAGATGAAACGGAATATTATATTTAATATACTTAAAGACTAAACAAGATTTTCAAATACGCGTTGATTTGATTTAGTAATATATTCCGCATTTGTTCTAAATATCGTTTCAGATTCATTAGCCTTGACGGACTTAACAATATTAATTTCTGTCAAATTAAAATTTTGTTGAATCAACCACTTAAAATGTTTTATATTAAAATAGGACTTTGAAATCGATCTCAAATAATATTGTAGAAACAAATGATATAATAATTCATAAGTTTTCTTGAAAGCATTACATTTTGGGAGCTAAATTTTTATTTGTCAAAAGCTATTTCTAAACTATTGAAATTTAAGTTGATAATGACGATAGTTAGAAATGTTCGTTAGTTATTTATTTCAGGATTATAAAAAGATAACTAACCAGAAAAATCATCTGGAATTCAAGGTACTTAAGCACCACTTACTACGATTGAAGTCTGTGAAATGTTTCGATCAATTTGAAATTAGCTTCATAAATTAATTATTTTAATGAAAGCAATTCCATTGGGGCTATCAGTTGTTTCTTACGATACCTTGAAGAATGAAACTACAATTACATACAATTAATTTTTGTAGCTTACATGTGTTTTATAACTGTCATCGTGTAATTGTAGATGCATTATATATAATAATGTTAAGAGTTCAATATTTCAAAGAATCTCAAAATCACCCTTATCACTTAATCTGCAAAACTTTATCAACTGATAATAATAATAATATATACAATGTAAAGCGATATTTAAGATGTTTATAAACATGAATAAAAAATTTTAAAAAAATTTTTGTCTATATATTTGAATATTTCTGAGTAAAAAAACCGACGTGTGATATTGCTTTCCAGCATGAACCTCGGCTGCGTGCAACACATCTGGACCGATGTTGCGTGCAAACAAGAAGATTTGTTCTTTAAATAAACCAAAGTTCCTATATTTCCATGATACATTTTATGTATGACAAAACCTAAAAATTATACAGAGTTAGTTCAAAGGAACGTAGCATCTTGCAAGGAATTCGCTTCTGACGACTTATAATGCGATCCACCGTAAAATGATGTACCAGCAGTTGTTAAACCTCACGCACACTGTAAGGAGGAGCACCGTCTTGTTGAAAAAATGTTGAAACGAGGCATCCACGGTGTTAAAGTTCTGAAATGACCATAGCTTTAAGCCTGTCCCGAACACGTGCTGCCGTTTCGGCACTGGGTTTTGGACCATGCTCAAAAGTGAAAGAAACTCCTCAAAGAAATGTGACGAATCACAAAGGTCTCAGTGATCAAAATCCATAAAGTAACATGCGGCGAATTCAAGGGTATTTGTTGGACTTTGTGGGGGTTCTCTGTAGAACAGATGCGGCAGTTATGAATGTTCACTATTTCTAACATAATAAAGAGAACTTCATCAGTCCATAGGATATTTCACAATCAATTATGCTACACCCCCATCAGTGTCAAACACGTTAAAAGGAACGTTTCATACAGATCGTTATCGTTAGGGTTTAATACTAGAAAGTGATGTATCTTATGCAGGTAGGTTTTAACGAGGACTGTCTAAAAAGTATCCGAACTTAATTTTTCCCGAGCAAAGTAGTAATTCTAAGACGGCGCTACAGTGAACGGTGGAAGGAGGAACCGTAATGCGCATGAGTGAATTTTTTCACCGCGTTTGCTTGTGCATGTCGCTGGCTGGTGGTCGTCAAGTAAGGTGCTGTTCGTAGTGTTCGTCAGATTTAGTTTTCTCGCAAGATGACTGAACAAATTAAGCAAAGATACTGCATCAAATTCTGTCAAAAGCTTGGCGATTCTCAAAGCCAAACAATTTGTAAGATTCAGCAGGTGTTTGGAGAAGATTCGATGGGTGTAACACAAATTAAAGAGTGGTTTAACCGATTCAAAGATGGTCGCACATCAGTGGAGAGTGAGCAGCGTTCTGGCAGGCCCCAAACTACTCGGAGTGCAGCTAATGTTGAGAGGGTGCGAAATTTGGTGACGTCAGATCGTCGTTTGACAGTGAGGGAGATTGCAGAAGAGGTTGGAATGAGTAAAGATTCTGCACATGCAATTTTGCGTGAAGATTTTAACATGAACCGAGTGGCTGCGAAATTCGTACCCAAGTTGTTGTCGCCGGAACAAAAAGACCTCCGTTTTGAAGTTGCACAGGACCTTCTGGACACCGCCAACATTGATCCTGGGTTTCTGAACACCGTGATAACTGGAGATGAGTCATGGGTGTATGGGTACGACCTAGAAACAAAAAGACAGTCGTCGCAATCAAAGCATCCCGATTCTCCAAAGCCAAAGAAAGCACGGCAGATGCGAAGCAAAATCAAGGTGTTGCTGACTGTTTTCTTTGATATCCGTTGAATTGTGCATCCCGAATACGCACCGGAAGGACAAACAGTGACAAAGGAGTACTATCAAGATGTTCTCCGGCGACTCCGTGACGCAGTTCAGCACAAAAGACTAGACATGTTAATGGCGAACAACTGGCACTTGCATCATGACAACGCCCCTGCACATTCATCCCAATTGATCCACACTTTCTTAGCCAAACATGGAATTACAACCGTTTGCCAACCTCTCTACTCTCCGATCTGGCTCCTTGCGACTTCTGGTTATTTCCAAAATCGAAGACGTTACTGAAAGGATCCCATTTTGAGAGTAGAGAAGTGATAATGCGGAACGCGACAACGGAGCTGAACTTCATTCCAAAAGAAGACTACCAGAGGTGTTTCCAGCAGTGGAAGGATCGGTGGGCTAAGTGTGTGCATGCACAAGGGGCCTACTTTGAAAGGGATTAGGGTCCCAACTCCATCAGGTATTCGAAATATTTTTTCTGGCCAAAGGTCGGATACTTTTTAGACAGGCCTCATAAGAGCTATCAGCATGCACCACCGTACCATAGCGTATTGCAAAACACAAAAGCCTTAAAGCGGCACTAAAATTCCAAACTCCTTTTGTATTCGTATTGGTTTGCTAAACGACAGCGTTTGCGACACCGTTTCCTTCCTGCGGTATCCATTTTTTTCACCCTCATTCTACTTTAACTTTAAAGCTACTCATTCCCACGAAATGTTAAGCCATTTGTAACAGAACACATAGTGCTACTGGATCCGTAAACAAAGAGTTTCGTCCTCGATACCAGAAAAGCTCTTCAGGGGAGTTATTGTAGTTTTGGTAGAATAATTTTAGGAGCAAAGTCTGCTTCCGCAATTGGTGCTATAACAGAATATTCATAACCAGTTCCCCTTATTTTATCTATTATAACGTCCCTTTACACCACTTATGCAAATTTTGTTCTAAGGTACAGCGAGTATTTTCGAATAAGCAGCTGGAATAATAAAGTTAATGAAGAACACGGGATATTCTCTTTTTCTTTAAACCGATTGCAGTACATGATTTTCACCTAGAGGTCTTTGATGAATTTTTTTTTCTCCCACTATTCACTTTCCCTTGGCCTGATAAATAAACCACCCAAATATGAAGATGATAAGTCTACTGCTTCTGTTATCGAAACGTCCCAAACAAGGATACTTTAATTTGAACCACCCGTGTATGAATTAAATAAATAAATAATTGAGGTTCGGTATCAATTCATTTATTCCAATAAAATTACATATGAAATGAATTATGTGTAAAAAATATATTGTGTCTTATTTTTCTGTTTCGTTGCTGTTTTCTTTTTATATTGTTTCTTCCCCTTCTTTTTAAGCATATTAAATTCTTCGGTGATGCATGGGAATCTAATTTTGTTGCATTTAATTTATTAAATTTTGTATTTAGTGTCAAAGGACAAAATGAATTTTCTTTTTAATTTAACGCACATGAATATAAATACTTTTATAATACTAAGAACGCAAAGGTAATAATGAATTTTAATATCATTATTAGCTAAATAAATTAATGGTAACGATAATTAAAATTAAAAAAAATATTAAAAAACCAGAATTTTTATTTAATAACGTCAAATTTAGCAAATATGAAAATTACAAATTTACAAATTATGGGTTTTCGGTATTTTGGCGAATTTTGACGTCATATTTCGCCAAAGCTAGTTTGGCGCCAATTAGTTAGGTTAGACTGACAGCAATAAGTTTCATTTTTATCTTTTTTAAAAGTCGCTTCACCAAAATCCCCAATTCACATTCAAATCTTAATTTCAATTGTGCAACGTGTTGGATTTCATTCAAAGTCTAAACACTCCTGGTAGTGATAGTACCCTTTGTAGCTCTACATATCGTAACACAAAACAATTAAACACTCGTGACACAACTAAGAAGAAATTGTGAACTTTTCAATAACAACGATGAGTAGTTTTTGTGTCTATGATACCTGTGTGGCGGGGAAGAAGTACTTAAAATCTAACTGAGCTCGAAGTATTTCCGTAACGTGATGTGGAAATTGAAGATTAAGATTAAAACTCGGGTAAAGTCACTTCACCGAGATTGAAAATTAGAAAATTCGTTTTCAACAACCTTCTTGTTGCTTCATACCGTGACGTCAATAAGCAAACTATCAATTAAATTCATTGGTTGCATTCATGTGAACATTGTTTATATATATAACATACACATACACACGAGGGCTATTCAGAAAGTAAGGGATGTTTTGGAATTAAAAAGAAACTAAGTACAAGAAAAATAATTTATTATATGCATCAGAAAGAGCGACTAAAATTCTACTTATCTACATAGTCACCAAATAAATTGAGGCTCTTATCATAAAGGTGGACAAGCTTTGAAATTCCTTAATCATAGAATTTTGCCTCAAATTTCAAACAACAAAGCCCGTGAAACTTGTGGAAAACTAAGCGAAAGCTCCGTTATTGTGAAACGGCGGTTTTCACGAATCTTTTCATCAACTTTAGCGACCAGTTCGTCAGTCACAATGCCTCGTCATCGAGAACGTTAGTTCGGCCTTTTTTAAACTGAATGCACCACTTCCGGATTGAACTTTCATTCATTACGTTATTTCCGTACACTTCACTCACTTGCTGATAAATTTCCATAGGTTTTAGGTTTTTTGCCAACAAAAACCGTATCACAGACCGCACCTCACAACTGGCGGGATTTTCAATTGCAACGCACATTTTAAATCTGAATATCGAAAAAACGGGCAGCGAGGAAATATTCCCGTTGTGATGGCTGGACGCCGACTGAGACGCCGAGTACGCAGACACCAAAATATACGTGATCGGTGCTCGCCTTGCGACGTCAGATGGAAACGTTCCTTACATTCTGAATATCCGTCGTGTATATATAAATAAATGTCAATTTACAAGTTAAATGTTCTGCTATGATTTTTATGTCGTCATTCAACTCAAAACCGAAATTAATTATATGAATTAGCAAAAACTAAACCGTGTACCTAACAAGCATGAGGCGATCGAATATATCTCTGAACGAAGGGATCACTGAAGTGTAAAAATCAGTTCTAGATATCCCTAAATGTAATAATCTCGTATTAAAAAATAAAATAGAGTGAACCAGTGTAAAACTTCAAAACAATGAAGAATCTTTAAATTTTATTTCTAATATAGTCATATTCAGAAAGAATTTCAATCCTTTTTTTTCCCATTTATTGTACTTTAAACTTAATAAATGCTAAAGTGCCAGTGTAAAATATAATAAGCTAAATTTGCAGCGTAGAAAAACCGATATTGAAAAATATAAGCATAAAATTTCATTTTTATTTGACTTTTATCACAAATAAAATTAATACATATTGCGATATCCCTCACAAGTATAATATGAAACTTAAATGCAATAAAATGCAAAACTCGAATTTCAAACTTTTTAATCCCAAAATGCTTTTCAAAATATTTTATTAAATTACAGATTTATTGCGTGAAATACGACATAGAAAAATAAGAAACTAATCACATTTCAGAAAAATATATATATTCATGTTATTCATTTAACTGGAAATAGAAATGAAATCAAGCTTAAAGTACTTTGAATATAAAGGTTTAAGAACCTTATTCCTTTTATTGGCTTAAAGAAACGTAAAAGCATGTTTTAAAACGGAATTCTTAGGAAAGAAATTAATATTCCATTTTTGTAAGCGTTACCACCATTTGAGCAACATAGAGCAGCAAAGAAAAAAAAATAAAACATTTCAGTTTTTGTATGACAAACACGTTTTTCCTTATCCGCATTTTGAAAAGAGGAAAATCAAAAAACAATAACAGCTTTTTTAAGTCTTTCCTGAAAAAATAAGAATGGAAAAAAAAAATTACAGTAAAAAAAAAGGGGGACGAAAGAATTATTTTTATTTGACATATTTAATAAAACTTTTATTTGAGGCTTAGCATTTTTTAATAAAATATCTTTCAGTGGTTCTACTGGCGAATATTAAGTATCTCTAGGATTGAATTTGGTGCTTTTTTTGCTTCTTTTTTCGCTTCCTTAAGAAATGAATTCATGTTTGAAGTTTAAGATCTCTAACAAAAATGAAGGGAAATAAGTCATTATTTTTCTTATAAAATATTTCTTAAAGTTTGATGTATTTATGAATAACATCATTCTTTACTTTTATTCTTATCAGTGTCCTAGTAGTTTGATAACAAATATTTAAATAAACGCCTTTCATGCTTGACTGGTTTGCTTATACAATATATTTAAATTCAAATTTACACCTAAAAATGGATTTTGTTGTTTCTTAATTTCAAAGTATTTAACTAGAAACAGATAGATTTTATAGAAGGAAGAAGAAAAAATTAGATACTTATTTTCTCAAAAACATTTTTAAAACAATGTACGATGCTATACGAATGAAATTAGAATACACGATGCTTACAAAAAAAAATCTGAATTTCGAAAAGTTCCAATTTAAAACTATAGAAGTTATAACTTTTGTGGGCAAATGAAACTTAAAATAATAATTTAAAGCTTATGAAATTATAAATGATCTCTGTGAGACCATAACTTTAAACTAGAAAAACAATCAAGTGCAATGGATCGGTTTTACTGCAGATAATGACTTCGCTACTAAGGAGTCTTAGGAACCTTAAAATTCACAATTTTCTAGTTTTTGGAAAAAAAAAAAAGAAGAAGAAGATATGTTAGAGCTCCATCTTTTAAAACACTTCGGTGCCAAATTTTTAATGATACTACTAAAACTTCCATAGTTATCCAGGGAGAGGGAACTAAATCTTGTTTAATTTCCTTTTTTTTTTTTGTTTGTTATTTTTCAAACTTCATTTAATTTTTCTCAAAATAGCAAATTTCATCCAGCACAGAAATTATTTATCATATTAATTCCAAATTTCACGCGCATGTTCAAAACAAGTTTCTTTGTGACTTATACATTAATATTGTAAGACAAATTGTAGCCATAAAATTTTTTAATAATCTCATTTGGATTTTTCCTTACAGTTTCATAATTTTCGTAATTTTTTTAAATATACTTTCAATTGATATTTTTAGAAAGTATGGATATCTTTAAAACTGAATCAATTTCCACTATATAGTTTTTAATTTGCCTTTTTATCTTTCTTTTCAGTTACTTCTTGTAATAGTCGATCAATGTTGTAATTCAAAATCCTACGAACAGTAAAAAGTTGGTTTTCGTAATTTTGAAAAGGTGTCCAGTTTATATTCTTTATAACTGTTAAAGAATTTTGAAAAAAACATTTGAAAACATGATAAAATTTAAATATATATTAATTTCATATTATTAAAGTTTCAAATTTCTGCTCTGTTTCTTTGGAATGTTGTACTGGTTTCAAAAATGATGTTTTCTTTGCATAAAGGCAAATAATTGATAGGCATTCTGAGACACTTTAATCAGTTGCCACTCAAAATAGTGGCAAATCAGTTGCCACTGGTTTAATTTCGTGATGAATTGGTACTGTTGGAAAAGGGGAGACTATTTAAAAGATAGCGCTTTTCCACCTTGGAGAACTAAAAACACAAATAACTACATCCATTGAAGTTGTAACAACAAATAAGCTGAATTAATTTATTGAGTGGCTTTATCAGCCATCGCACTAGAAGCAACACGGTACTTTTCAACCGGTGTCAAGTGACGAGGTTCACATGATTTGGCATCTCTCTGCCCATTCTTCCAAGTACGCTTATTTAACGCTAGATAATATTCATTTTAAGTTAATATTCTTTTTAGAGAACTTAACAGAAGAAAGAAACGTTAACATACATTGAAATAAAAGTAGCAAAGCTAATTTCAGTTAATTAATATTTTTATTATTCTCTGAAATACCAAGAACAAGAAATCCAACAGAAGACAGGGAAGTATATTATGTCTGTTATGCAAATGATAATATCGTATTCCAAAATAGATATTGAAATTTACCATTATTTTTCTTACCTGTAAATCAATCGAACATTCTAACACATTCCCTTACAAAAAAGAATTCGCAAGCGCTGGAACTTGTCGAACATCTAATAAGCAAATATATCAATGGAAAAAGTAAATAACAGAAATAAAGATGTAAATATTTGAGAGGAAACATAGAAAGTTTAACTTAAACATTTGTCTTATATATGTCTCGAAAAATAAAAGAGCTATCGCACTTTCATTTCCCCCACTCCATATTCCGAGTCAAAGAAAAAATGAAGCTAAAGTTTCAGTTTCAATCCTGCAAAATACTAAATTCACTCCTTGATTTATTTTGCTATTTCCTCACGTATTATATTTTATACTTTTTCGTATTCGAAAGCTTTTATAAATTCCGAAATATGGGAAAATAACATCTATTTCCCTTTTATAAGACAAAAATAATTCTCGCTATTTTAAAAATATTATTTTTAGATATCTTTGCTACACTCATATCCTATAACAAAATTATGACAAGAAGCAACTAGTTTCAAAATATACTTTTTATGTCACTGTTTGAGCTAACAATAGCTTTTTCATCGCTCTTTTAAAGTAATTTTAAATAAATTTAGTTGAAAACTATTAAAAACCAATTTAATTTCTGAACTTAAAGTTTTATAGAAAATAGTGAAATATTTTTCCTCTAGTTGAAAAAATGCTTAAATTTGTTCTAATAAAACAGTTATTCTCTCAACCAGTGGTATGATTTCCCCAAGAGATACGTAGTAGACAGTTCAAGTGTATGGGAAAAGAAAACTCAAATAAAGACCTATGATTTAATTTGGTTAGATGCTCATAAACATGTATCTTTATACATAAAAAGCATTAAAGAACACCAGAAAAAGTTATTTCTATAGATCGAAATTTGAATTCAGGGCATATGCACTAGTACCGATTTGTTATTCAAACATAATCAGCAGAAATAACTAGTTTTATTATGCTATACGCTGTAACTCTCTGAAAATGATGTTTGGTTGAGTCACTTAAAGAATATATTGACGGCTGAATTAATTATGATGTATCCTACTGTTTTGAAAAGTGAAGACTTTATTCACTCCCAAGTCGAAAAGTCATTGTGGCCAGAAAGAAGGCTGGCATTATTATAATTTTCCCTTCAACTAACTTTGGGGACTTCCATATGATGTTTTTCAATTTAAAAACTTTTTCCAGTACAGGAGACTTGATTTACGTATATTAGTATAGCAATATTAAAAGCTAATGAATAAGTTTGATGAAATAAAATTTATTATATACTACCGACGGTTTAATAGTATGAGTTGTAGAAGAGAATTGATGGAAAGGTTACAACGTAGAAGTTAGACGTTGACTTGCTTTGATAAGAATAAAGAGACACTATTGGACATTAATGTAAATTCAGGAACGAATAAAGAGGCAGATCCCGCTTTTAAGTTATATTACTAACTATGATCCGATTAGTAAATGACATCTAAGTTGTTTTTAAAAATGTGTGTCTTTTTGACGGATGATAAGCATATTGTGCCGAGAGTATCTGTGTTTCGAATAACCAAATTTTAATTCCTGCATTGTCTGACTTTATTAATTAGTGGTTATCCAGCTATTCACTGGTGGTGGCAGGATTAAAAACGAGAGAATGAAAGTCGGGGTGACACAAAGGGGCATTCATGACTTGGCGACCAACGTGATCCCCAAATGTCGCCATGTTGCCATTTTGACAGCAAAAATAATTATTTACTGGTAATGACCCAATTAATTAAGGGAATTGAAGCCGGGGTGTAACAGGATAACTTTAATAATAAGCTTGCCGACTAATATGATCGCCAAATGTTGCCAAGTCACCCAATTTAGCAAAAAAAAAATACATGTATTGATACTCCAAGACAAATCTAAAAGTATCTTAAACAATTATTGTAAAGCTACATATTTGAGCGACACACATTCTGTACGTTTCCAGTTAGTATAACACATGGATCAATACGTCCCGAGACTAACATTGAAAACAACATTTTTTTTGCAAATTTTTTTTTTATTCATCAACATAACACCTTTTGTTAATCACCTTTTAGGGTGATACAATCGTTCCAACGCTTTTCCAATTTTTTTTTTTTTTACTTTTTTTCCAAAAAAAAATTTTTTTTTTCTTTTTTTCTTTTTTTCTTTTTTTTTTTCGCAAGAAATCTTTTTTGTTGCGAGTAAATAGCGATAAACAGCTTTCTGAATCATCGACTCGTTGCTGTTTTTGTTCCATCGAAAGCAATCGCGGCACCCACTTGGAAAAAACCTTTTTCATGCTCAATTTTTCATGAAGGATAGTAAATACACTTCCATATGATATCTGTGTCATCTCAGCAATCTCACGGAGCTTCACTTTACGATCTTTCATTATAATTTTTGTCACTTCACTCACATTTTCCGGTGTAACGGCTTCCACAGGTCTACCCGAGCGTTCCGCGTCCTTTGTGTCGGTACGACCACGTTTAAACTCGGCAAACCACCGACAAATCGTTGCTTTTGATGGACAAGAGTCCGGGTAACATTTTTCAATCCATTGTTTCGCTTGCACGGTGTTTTTACCCGTTAAAAAACAATGTTTTATCAGAACACGAAACTCGGTTTTTTCCATTATTTAAACAAACTACAAAACGACTTGACTATAACCTCGATAACTCAGCTGTTTCTGGTCGACTTAAAATTTTGACACGTTTCAAGCAAAGGTTAGTACTCTAGAAAGACCTGGTTATTGGTTTACTACGAGCGCCATCTCTGGGTTAGTCTCGGGAGTTATTGATTGATGTGTTACAAGTACATCATTCACTATTAAAGCTATTTAGTATTTTCTAAAAAGTCTCAGAAAAAAAAAATCCAATGTAATCCAAAAAAAAATCTTTTTTTTTTGGAAATAATGGATATCTATCTTGCATTTAAAAATTGTCCATCTCCATTACAATGTTAAATTACAGGTGATGTGTTTTCATTAGTTACAGCAATTTTTTGACTTAAATCTACACATCTGATAAAATTTTGTCAACTGGGATAGTTAAGAATTTTCAAGCTCTTTTTAACAATTGCTACACACACACACACATCAATGGTCACATATGCTATATATAAAGAGTTATATATATATATATATATATATATATATATATATATATAATTATAACTATCATAATTATCTGCATGAATAAATAGTTTGAACAGAAAGTCATCGAAAGAAAATGTTGAGAACCAAAAAGGAAATAGTCATTTTCATGAATGTAGGATAATTTTTTTTTTTCAGTTTCGTAAAAAATACTTCTTAATTTTAATTTTTTTTTTCACTCAAATTTTTTCATTAGTTGTTAATTTTGTTCACGAAATTCCAAGTTTTTCTTAGCAAATACTGGCTTGGAATGATAATAATTACGGTACGCACGTGCTTCTTAAATAATTGTAATTACGGTAAACATATTTTTAATAATAATGGTTACAGTAAGCATGACTTTAATGATAATAATTGTTGTAGTGCATATTTTCATCATGAATTTCATTCATTGCTTTGTAATTATAGTGTAAGACGGCAGTATGCTATAGTGATTGTATATTTACTGTAGCATAACATTGCTATACAATATCACGAACTTATGAATTCCATTGGCGGGGTACTGTTTGGTTGAATATGGTCTTTCATTTATATGATATACAAACATTCATAACAATGCATTATAATATACTTGAGAATTTTAAGAGCAGACTTGCCTGAATGATCTGAAATGAAGTAACTATACTGTGTATTATGATATTTAATAAAAGAATAAGTAATCCTTGAAGCTGAATAAACTTAAAAGATTAACTTTAATATTTGCATCGGGTTTAAAAAATACTGAAGTAATTTTGAAGGAGACCTATCGCGCACTTTATTTAATGAATAATTATTTCTTTTTTGTTTTACAGTAGTTGTTCAAATTACGTTCTACATTAAAATGAATAAATTTTGATGCTTAAATAATATAAGCATCGTAATTTGCAGGATTAAAGTTGTTCAGTATGTTCATGTAAAAAAAGTTATTTACAGTTCTCTGATTTTTCAACACTTTTATTTGAATTGCAAGTTAAGGATACTAAAACAGTGTATGTCAAAATGCAATATTAGGTATTGTTTTCTGCAAATATTTAAGTTTGGTAATGAAGCAACTGCTTAATTCTTCAAATAACATCTCCTTATAAGACTACAACTATCGATTTTTAACAAATGATTTTTTTTTCTGAGCATAATATATATTCTTATAACAAACTACAATATTTTACGTTTTAAGGCGCCTTTATTGGGACTACATTTAATTCAGTTTCTAATTCAACTAACAATTCTTATCATCAATATGGATTATAAGAATCATTGTTTAAGCTAATCATAAACATTGCTTACGGAGAAATTGACAAAATATATATACTTCATTATGATTGATAAGCTAACTTTTAACTAATATGGTTTGTATACATTTGGATATATGGATGTAAAGTAAAGTTTTAATTATCACAAAGTAGTAACCTAGAAATCTGGATAAAATTTATCCCGAAGATTAGTTGATACTATGTACATAATATTGTAAATTGCAGCTATTACTTCTGATTTCTTTGGTTTCAGGAAGTCTTAGATTGAATTCACCTGCAAAAAGGCAAATTTCCAATTATTATCTAAGGTTAATGTAAAGTTTATCACAAGAATAATTGAAAAAAAAAAGATAAACTTAATTTGTACTCATTATTCGTAAGATTTCCCTACATAATCACCATCAAAAGTAATACCTTTCAGAGGTTGGTAGAATTTAACAGATTTTAAACAGTAGCTTATCCATACTACGGGTTACTTCAGTCTACGACTTATTGAAACCAAACAAATCAATATTAACATCGGTAATTTACAACGTTATGTACAAAAGGATTAATTAAAATGCAGAGTAAATTTTATCCAGGTATATTTGATATTTTCGGTATTAATTAAAACTTTACTGTAATCCCTACTAATATGCATAGGTAAGTGTAATATGAATCAGTTAAATAACTATAAATAAGTGCTATTTCCCCCCCCAATGGTGGGGAAATAGCACTTATTTATAGTTATTTTATATATATATTATAGTTACTTATAGCCACTAATATTTTTAGCACTATTATGAGAGTCATATTTTCAATAAATAAATATTTTCCAGTTATATCGTAATGTATATAATTTTTAACTCTTTTCGAAAGAAAACATATAATGTACAATCAATCATAAATCGAAATAATCATTTACGAAATAACATTGAAAAAATATTAGTTAACTCAAACTTCCCACTTTCACCACTTTTTAAACTCACATCAAACACAACTTAGTTTTAATGAGACCAATCTCATTAAAACTTACCAATTCAAAAACCATTCCAAGAACCGCTCATTGTGATGCAATTCGTAGATTTCAAGCTATACCAGGTACTTAGAAATAATTATTCCCGTTTTATGAAAGAAGAAAAAAAAAATATTCCCCTGCGCTGCACGGCTAAAATAAAAGGGAACTAAATTATTGCGCCTTTCACATTTCCTGTGCATGTTGCTGTTACCTCAGTCATAGGGTAAGCGGTTGCAAATCAAACCACGTGAGACTTGCGTGAGGTTAGCAGTTGGGTGGGGCTCCAAGTTCTAGCCCTTATCAGGCATTAAATGTTGTCCACATGTGACGTCACATTTTATATCGCATCCCTTTAGAAGTGCCGTCACGTGCAGATATCTTGTACGGGCTCCATTTCTGGGCGCAATCTGGCCTTCGGTTCCTGTAGCCCAAACTTGCATTAAGTATTCAGAGTGTATGAAAAAGGAAAGGGTTTTACAGGCCATCTAATGACTTAATAACGTATTGATGTTGTTAAAGGATCTCTGCAACCAACTAGCCTGAAAATTGTGGCACCCTATGGAATTGGTGGCTTAACAATGTCTTGGAAGTTAAAAGTACCCTAGGGGGTGTAGGTAAGTTTTAAAGACTTGATAAAATATGGAAATTATTAGAGGTAAAAGTTTGGTTTGTTTGGTTTCGGTTTAAGAGGACATTTTAGGGACTAATTAATGAATCATTGGGTAATTTCCTGATAATATCAGAAAGACAATTGGCTAAACAACTGATTATTTGTAACTAAATAAGAATGATGTGTAAGTTAATGATTAAATAAAGAAACTTACTTTGTGTAGTAGAAATGCAAATAGGCGAAATATCATGAATAATTCGAGAAAAAAAATCAACGTTTTTTAAAACAACGTTTTTAAACGGTGGCAAAGTTTAATAAAAAAAAAATATTGAAATTTCGTAAAAACTTTGTAAAAAAACCTCATATCTCTCTCGTTTTTAAGATTACTCTGCATAATTCAATATATCTTCCATAGATGGCGCCATGTTACTACACAAATTACGTTAGAAAAAAAGTTATTGAAACAATAGTTAAAACTTGCCGCAAATGTCTAACTATTGCATTGTTAGGCGAGTAAGAATGATTCCCAAATTTTCAGAGCTCTAGCTTAATGGGAAGTTAGTTAAATTAATGATCGAAAATTTGATGACACACACACACCAAGTGAAATACAGAAAAACGTTTTAAAATAGTAGCTAAAACTAAACCGAATGCATGATATTTAATTATAATTACATAATAATTATAAAACTGAATATTATTATTATATTTATTGTCATATAGCAGTATTTTTTGAAATTATCTTCTTTCGATTTGAAGTCTTGGATACAATTTCGTAACATTTATAAAGTGAAATAATACTCCAATATTAATATTGTATTTCTGATTTCTCCATGCTCTCGAAAGCAGCATATAAAGTTAACCAATTCATTTTTGAGTGAATTAGTACGTTTATAGGAACTAAATATATTTCATACTTTTTCTGCACAATTATGCTAGATTGACTTTTTATTTATATAATAACCCTTAGCTACAATTTCGAGATAATTATTAATACTATAGAAATCTGAAAGTTCCCTTTTGGAAATAGCATATTATCTATTATACCTACATAAATTAACATTTTTTTTTTGTAAAGTGAAGTAGGTACATACATAAGCTTAAAGCTCCAGCGATAAAAAAAAAAACCACTGATTGTCTCAAACTGTCACCGATCGGCTTCTTGGGAATCGGACATTCGTGAAGTTAATGCTTCTATTTTGTCCCATAAATATGTAAAGAAAAACACGGAATTTTCTTAAATCATTTAAAATCTGTCCAATGATAATTGTTTGATTGTCCTATCACAAAATTATTTTATACCTTAATCACCTTAAAAAAAAATCCCCTTGGGAATGCAACACTTTTCCTAGCAATCTCATTATTATTGGAAGCAGCTGTTTTCAATGCTGTTTGGATCGGACGTCGAGTTCTGCATTATCTCTTCTTTGGATTCAAATCGGGTCTTTTCAGTGATATTTTTAACTTCGGATACAACCCAAAATTCTTTAGATCCATATCAGAATAGTAGGAAATTTATAAGAATGGTGCGCTCGACTAAGGAATTCCAATCAGAAGTGAAGAATGACTTGTGTATTATCATGATGGAGTTACCAGCTTTCCCGAATTTGGGTTATATCCCAAGTTAAAAATATCACTGAAAGGATATGGTCATTTGTATCGTTTAGCACCGTAAAGGTGACGTAGATCCTCAAGTTAGTACTACTTTAGTGATGGTAGTGCGTACTAGTGAGGTAATATCCCACAGAAGTCAAAGCAAACGGTCGCCATGACCTTTATAATGCAGAGGACTTAATATTGTTTCTTGGTTTTGAATAAAAAGAACGTTTCTACTGTAGGGACTGCTTATCTACCTCGAATATGTGGTATAAATATAGAAATGTGGGAAAACAATCCATATGTGCGCGGCTTTACATCACAAAGTAACAAAACATTTAAGTTCAATCATTTTTATAACAGTAAATACAAAGTTGATGGTACTCTAAGCCCCAATGGATTAAAAATTAATTTCATATTTTTATCTTTTTAAATGTTAAAGGTCCTGTCTAACAACCATTTTTATTTTGTGTACATAATGTTAATCCTGGGGAATTTCTACTACCGTTCTCAAATCTTTACTATTTTATCTATATGAGTTTGATAAAGTGCACCCAAAGGAGCAAAAAATAAATAAAGTTTCTGTGGAATTACATTTTCCCTCAAATGTTCGAAAATATCTTAGAATATTTTTAAAAGACTAGAAAACTCACAAATGAATGGTTAAATTAAGAGTAAAAATACTTTTAAAAATCATGAGGGAGAATGTAATTACGCAGAAAACTTTATAATTTTATTTTTTGCTTTTTCGTAGGCCCTTTATTGCATTCGAATAGACAAAATTGTAAAAATTTGAGAACGATAGTAGAAATTACATAAGATTAACATTACGGCAGACGAAGTAAAGAAAATCAAAATGGCAGGTAGACGGAAGCTTAAAGTACGCTCCAGAAAAATCTGTGCCAATCAAAATTTTTTTGCTTATTAATATCACTGTTGGATGTACTGTTCAATAAAATTAATAACATTTCACAGGAACATCTCGCAAACTTTAAAATGCAAATTTAACTCAAATTCGTCAACTTTACATTTATTTCATTATTGATATTTTTGTTAAATGTCTCAGCTCAAATATTTTTTTTGTATGTTTATCTGATTAATATATAATTATTTATTTTTTAATCTATGATTTAATACTCAAATAATTGGCTGAAATAAACATTTAGAAATTTTCAAAATCAGAGTTTGCGCTCAAATGTTTTTATTTCATTCTGTTTTATTTGAAAAGATAAACCTTCGAATCTTCAAATAAAAAAAAAAAAAAAAATCATTTCTCTTTTAAATTCTAGAAAGTCTCGACACAATAAGTATTAAATAAAAATAATTATATTTTATTCCCCTCTGATATTTTATTACTTTTTATGCCTTGCAGAAAATAAGTACACGTATCGCCGAACATAATCCCTTCGAAATGAAGCACAATCCTATTAGGAGTAATTATCTTTAAACAAAACTCAATAACATTGTCCTTCGTAATTTTCTTCATCGGCTCCTGTCGTGACAATATTTTCGCTTAATAAGATTGCCATATCAGCTTACAAGAGAGAAGATAAGTCTGTTATAAACTATCAAATTCTATTATTTTCATTCTCATCTACATTCCTTTTGTATGATATTTCATCAGACGCTGAGAATATTTGCAGACAAAACGTGGGTAGATGATACTAAACAAGCATATTTATATTTCACGTGATTTTGAAACATGGTTTTAAGCTTTAATATTGCATCTGATAGTATCTTAAATGTAATTTGTAAAGACGAGTTCCATTTGAATGAAAATAATTTTCGCCCCCCCCACAGGTAATGTTCACTATTTTGTTTACTTGATCCTATTTTAATTAATGAATCATTTATGTTAATACACTTTCTGATTATTTTTCATTACTGAATTTAAAAGCATATGTTAACATGTGAGAAACTCTTTTTAAAAGTCAGATAGTGTTTTGATAAAATCGAATTAAGTATTTCTGATGAATTGAATTACTACCAAGGATTGTTATATGATTCACTCACATAAATTTGAAATAGTCACCTTAAACTGTTAAAATCTCATTTTAATCCACGTCTTGCCGGAGGAAAATAAAATGGCGCCTAAATTGCGCCAATAGAGTTGCGTTGACATAGGATCAAGTAAGGTTACATAATAACAAGAGTTGCCAATTCAGTGCATCTGTCGCGCTTTTTGCCACCATTTGTTTTTTGTCCCCCAAGGCTTGGATTAAAATAGGATCCAACTCCTTAAATGCTCTGAATTCAAAATTTTCATCTGGAGCATCAAATAAAGTAGTTAGCTCAACATAAAAACAAATTTTAAAATTTTAAAACTCGATTCTTTTAAGAAGCAAAATTTGGAATTGGATTAGTCCACTAAATAAGTTTCACTTATTCTACTATAAAATTATATCCAAAAATACATATAAAAGAAATCGACAAAAAAAATTTCCTTTGGAAAAAGAAGCTGCATGTTATCAATATTCACCCAGGATTTGAGGGTAAGTAATTAGTACTTATATATTTTACGTTTTTGACAGAAAATATCATTAAACAAAACTATTAGTAAGATCAAACCACTAAAACTGTATTTGTGATGGATAAATTAGGTTGAATACAGTATTTTTTTTAAAAGTAAACTTTCTGTTTCTTAAATTCCAAACATAACACCTAAAGAATAGGAATTTTGACCATTATACATACAAACCGAATCAATGAGCAACATAGAGATAGATGAGATTTCTAATACAGCTTATACGACGCCGAAGTAAAAAAAAAAGGATAGTTCCTTACCTACACGAATGCATACAATTTAAAAGTTTCATAAACTGCCCTATTGAGGGGTTAAAAATTTCGAGTCAGAATATTAACTTACAAATGAAGAATGTAAGAACTCAAAGTCGCAAGCTGCCACCTCATGAATTTAATGCAGCTCTATATAAAAGCAAATTGCTTAGTCAAAAGTTGTTTTATCTGTATCAATACGAATTTCTTGATTTTAACAATTCCAAATACAATTATATACACTGATATAAAATTAAATTTCAGAAAACATTCCGTAATTTTAAATGATACTAATACCTACTTATTCAAATGTAATTAAATTCTAATAAAGAATCTAGAATAATTTCCTATGCATTCGTTTTAGACAAAATAATTGCTATTTTACAACGTTTTTCTGAATTTCACTTGGTGTGTGTGTGTGTGTGTCATCAAATTTTCGATCGTTAATTTAACCAACTTCCCATCAAGCTAGAGCTTTGAAATTTTGGTAATCGTTCGTACTCGCCTAACAATGCAATATTTAGACGTTTGCGACAAGTTTTGACTAATATTTCAATAATTTTAATAAGTCAAAATATTCTTTCCTCTCGGCGCTTTTAGGTTTGAGGAAAAAATTTCTTTCCCCCTCTGGGAGCACCGGGCACTCCCCTGGCAGCATGCGGTATCGTAAACCTTTTGTACTCACAAAGGGGAGATACTATCTCCCCTTTACTATCTACGAGATAGTAAGGGTTGCTGACTTCCAGTCAGTAATCATTCGCAAGAAAGAAAGTTTCCAATATTTGGCGCCATGTCTTATCACAATAATTTTTTCTGAATTCTGGTTCCCATTCTTTTTTTAATAGAATGACTTACAAACTTTGAAATGCATGTTCTGATTTTATGATTATTATGAATTTTTTAATACTCTCACAAATGTCTCTTTTTAAGTGAATCTTAAAGTTAAAAATAACTAACAGTTTTAACTAATATTTCAATAATTTTCTCTAATAAACTTTGCCACCATATAAAAACGTTGTTTTTAAAAACGTTGGTTTTTATAACGAATTATTTACTTTTGTTTTCAAAGTACTCTTCACTTCATATAATTTTTTTTTTTTTTTTTTTTTGCATGTAAGATCGTCAGAATTTGAATTGGTCTAATTTATTGATTATTCCTTTTTTATTGAATAAGAACAAAATATTTATAAAGTACCCTTTTATCCCCAAAGAAAATAGCTTACAATATGTTTACCATTCTTTTTAGTCGTTCGATCCTTTCACTGTCACACTCCGACTAAATTAATCAGAACTCCAGACCCCTTTTAGTAATTCAACATTCCACACCGCGATTAAAATTTAATCGAAATCCCAAAACAGCCCCCACAACATCGAAAATCGATCACCTCTCGCCCGAAATTATGATTGACTCCAGAAATTATCTCTCTTCTAATTCAGGCAGCTTCCTTTAGAACAAAGAAGCTGGCTCCGAGCTCACACTTGATTCTGATGGCGGTGCCATTAGTTATCCAGTATGCCTCCAGTATGACAAAGGAGTGTGCAAAATGACTAGCCAACTGGAATAATGGACAGCCTAAGTCCTAGGGAACATTCGGTAGATAATGTCCTAGGCATTATCCAGGGACCCAAGGGAGTCATGCTTTTACCTTGACAGATTATGCCCCTCACCTATAAGATTAAGTGAGGAAATGATTCCTGTGGAAGTGGGCTACTGGCTACTTGGCGTCTTTTTTTCCTTCTTTATTCTAGCTTTTTTTTTTGCCCTTGCCTTCGTTTTTTCTTAGTGATTAAAAGTCTAGGGGAAGTTTTTTGGGTTGATATGACTTTCTTTTATGAAAGTCCTTAACGTAAATGTGCAGTTTTGTTTAAGTTTTTGGACGCAAGGTATTGTGTCGGTGTAGATTTTAGAATGAATTATGCATATTTTGTTTCGGTTGCAATATTTAAAAATTAGTTGACAGGTTTAGGGATAGGTATTATATTGAAAGAAGAAAAATTGATTCTTTCTAATGGTTTTTATGGTGCTTGAATGGAGTAATATATAATGTTAAAGATTATTCGAATTTCTTAAGAAAAATGCTAAGACAGGTTCTAGATAGGTATGATAACTTTAAGTCCACCTAAAGTTTTGAATTAATAAAAAGACTCTTTAAGTGTTTATATACATAAAGATTTTATAACCGTTTTTTGAGGAAAAATTCTTTTTTCACAATTAACACTTGCTTCTCTTTAAGTAGGTCGATCTCTTTCTAATGAACCAAAATGTATTTTATCAACTTTTATTTCCCTGTATAATTGTCATATCTTGGATGAAGTCTAAACATTACGTTATATTTTCAGTAATAGTATTATTGATACAGTAGATTGATATTTTAAGCTTAAAAATAAAAAAAAAGCCAAAGAAAATGTGTCGTTTTAATTCTGTGCTTTTATCAACAAAATTAGCCATTTAATACATAGATGATAATATTATTTTGATTATTTTTATCAAACAAACTCAGAAGATTTCCATAGTATAAATTATACACTTGTATACTGGAGTGTTCATACGTCTTTGGGTCCAAAATTTGATTATTTGGCGGAAAATTTGATTATTTAATTAAAAAAAACTAGGAATCCAACTTTACAGTCTTTTCTCTATCGAGTGTTAATTTTGTTTTATATTCTTATTTATTTTCTTTGAAAATGTTAGCTCATTTTGGTGTCTATGTTTTTGGATTTTTCATTTATCAATTGTGAAAGTAACACAATTTTTTTGCTATTTATAGATCATGCATTCTTTTTTACGTAATTCTCTATCGTTACATTTATGTTTTTAATAATAAATTAGTTTCAATTGTAAATTTTAAGAAAAACTATTATAATGGCAAGTAGTGTGATCCTGAAAATGTTTACGTTTGTTTATTGTTGTATCATTGTATTACTTCACAAATTATTAATCTTAGTTTTAAATTAATAAAAAAATATTACAATAACCTATCGTGTAATATGTTATTTACTTTTCCAATGATTTATGTAGTCTTAATTCGGTATCAACAATCAGTTTTTCAGATTAAATTATTACTTTTTTTTTCAAAAAGTAAGCAGCTTTGAAGTCAAATAAAATTTATCAGATATAATCTAGAGAAATAAATTTTTCAAGGATTTCCAACATAATTCCATACATACTTCTTGTTCTATTTTAAGCAGATATAAAATATATTCCAAAAATACTTTGGAAAATCTGTTTTGAAATATTTCATTTAATGCATAAAAAATTTAAACATGCTTTTTTTTTTCAAAATAGTTCTTATTTCTTGTCTGAAGAATCGATTAATCGATTACATACCATCATTTATGATCCTCGTAAGACGAAAGTATAATTTGACACAATGCTAGTACGATCTATATATATATATATATATATATATATATATATAGAGAGAGAGAGAGAGAGAGAGAGAGAGAGAGAGAGATCGTACTAGCATTTTATTTTGATTTTTCTGTTAAGAAACGGATTGCTTTGAGCCTCATTGATTACATTGATATATAATTTATTAGAATTTGACTAAGAGAAAGCTAGAAAATCGAATTTTAAAATTGTAAAAACGATTAACACGTAATAAAGAGTATTTGCATTTGAGTTTTGCTCAAAATATTTTTTTTAGAAATATGGTAAAAAACTCTAAAAATCTACTTTATTCATTAAGCTGGTGTTTTTCACATTACACAAAAGTGATGATATTTCCTATACAGTGCTCATAATTTTTTTCTATTAAACACTCATACGTTTTAGTTATAGCAAAATATTTGTGTAAGAAATAAAGAAAATTAAATTTTTTTAATTAAATTTACGCAAACTTCGTTTTACATTTTATTATCTTATATATGTCAAGACTTTCGCTTAACTATCACTATTTATTAACTTTTATAAGACAACAATCGAAGCCAATTTCATTTTCATAGGATTATTTTATTGTAGCGGAGAGAGAAACCATTCCCACACGGTGAGAATTACACAACTTCGCCGATGGATAGAGATTATGAGATCATGAGTGTAAAAGCAGGAGCGAGCTAAAGAGGGCTTTTCGCTGTGTTTTTAGTTATATAACAGGGAAATTTCACTTTAAATTTTAGAGACCATATGGTTTGGATGGAGGGATTTCAAGGGAATCTAAGTGTAGTTTTAAAGCCTGGTAGAGATCATCCCTACAGGTCTGTAGCGTGGGAGAAACTTGACTTTGCAGATTTTAAGAGTGAGTGATTGTATAAATATATTTCTGAGGAAATCGAACTTGACTTATCTCCCGGAATGCGGCTATAGAACGTCTCACCATCAGAGAGCGCTGCTACTGTCTCGGCGACTTTCCGCTAGGGGAAAGAAGATGTTTGCGCGACAAGACGCCATTACGAGGTTGGAGTGGGCACACGGAGTGTGTCTGAGATATATCGCCACTGAAACCGTTTTACAAAATAAGAGCACGGAGCACAACCTCACTGGAATGAACTACTTACGCTTATTGGATCAAGATACTACTTGCGCTTTTCTTAAATTTCATACTTAAGTATCTGTACATAATCGCTGTAAATAAGAATAAATAACTTCGAATAAACCGAAGTATCATCATTGTGAATACCCAGACATTACACATATATATTATTTTTTATTTCTTTTGTCACGTAGATACCGAAGCAGGTAGAATTAAATACACGATAGATAAGTGAGTAACGAGATTTATTGAGACTAAGAACAACTACACTTGGCTGAGAATATTCCAGAACACTACACTGAAAACATAAAGAATATTCTGGAAGGCCTTAAAAATTATATAATATAACAGGAAACTATAAAACAAAACATAAGCAGGAATATTAATATTGCCAGAAATAGGTTTTAAAACCGTGAATACTCGTTCTGTAGACGAGTGCCATCAGTGGTTGTACGCTTCTTGACAAAATACAGATTATTATGTTTCCTTTATCTGGTAATTTGAAACATTATAAATACAATTATATTATGCTAAATGTACCTTAAGGTAAACACACGGTTTACAAATATAAATTGAGCTGTTGATTATTAGTCATTCATACATAATTATTTATATATACGAAGAGATATCGTAAGGTTTTAACTATTACTATGAAACAACAGAATTATGTGCATACAATTTATTCTGTATATTTATTTATTCTTATGCGCATAATGTTGTAAATTCTATCTATTAATATGCATTTGTTCCGTTTTGGAAGCCAAAGTAGATTGAGATTGAAGTAAACTGCAGCATGAAGAAGATTGAATTCAGTGCGTTAAGTTCTACAATGACGGTCTTCGAAAGTTCAAGATACGCCGAGAGAAATGTATATCTCCCGATGGTAGCTATGTTATGTAAAGTTTTATTAAAAATATTTAGCTTCTATTTTGATTATTTTAGTAATAATTAAGACTTTACAATACTACTGGATAATAATTCATATCTTACGATTTAATAAAATCAAAAAAATCAGTATTAACAGCTGCAATGTACAACATTATGTACATAAGGATAAATTAATATGTAGAACAAATTTTATCCAAATAGCTCGGTTATTTCTTAGCAGTTCTAAGAACTGATCGATTTCCCCTAGTATAAATGTTATTTTCTGTACATAAACAGATACACTGTACCGTATTGCAGACTATTAATAAAGATGACTTGTTTTCAGAATATCACATTTATTTGCACACATCTTATCAAACATAAATTATACACACAATTTTAAACAAGCACCATTTTTTCAACGTTCGTCTTTACCTCTTGGATCCAAACTCAATTTTATTTTTTTTATATTCGTTGCCAGTAAATTATCTGAAATCAAAAATATGATCTGATGTTGCCAAAAAAATATATCTTAATAAATAATATTGAAAAAGGTATCACTTCAAGTTTAAATCGTTTGCTGTTAAAAGGTGAATAGATAATATTTAAAAAAAAAAGTTTCACATTAGATTAAATCGTTTGCCTTTAAAAATTGAATATGTCACAACACGTATACATACACAAATTTACTAAAATACACTTTATATATAATAAATAAATGAGGATTATTTTAGCTTTGCATATATATATAAAAGAAGCTATTTGTCTAAGACATTTCAGTTACTTTACTTTCTTCAATGATCTTTCTTATAGTAATATTAAAATATCAAGTAATTTATATATGTATCTGTTTATAGACGCAAGAATCATATCATAGAGGTTTCTTCAAAAATTACAATACCTAATAAAAATATTTAAAAAATAAAACCTACTCGTACATCTACAAATCTCTCTGTCACAAAAATGCTCTTATTTTATCTATATTTACCCTTAAAAATAAATTTTAAAATGCCACATCTCTTCCCTAAGGCAGAATTGACAATTTTGCTAACTAATATCTGAAACTCCACAAAGTAGAAAGTCTTGAATTTATCGGAGTTCGATTCCCGTGCTCACCACACATTTGTGGATCGATATTTTATCTAACCTAAATCTCCTTTTTTTTTCTTTTATTTCATCTACTTTTTTGACTCAATATCTTGGAGAAGACTCTTCAAGTTTCTTTCTTTTCTTCCTTTTTTTTCCATCGGATTTTCACGAATTTATTCTTTTCTCACTAGAGGTTTGTTTTGTAGGTTAAGACCAGCTGAAGTTGATTTTTTCCCCTTTATTTCTTTTCCAAATAGTACTTCTATCAATAGGAAAAATGAATTTCTCCCAATTTTTCCACAGATTGCTCCTTCTATAGAGAATATTTGGGAAAATTTTAGAGATTTCGTAATTTGGAGGTACGATTTGTATGGAAGTTGTTGCCACTTGGTATTTTTATTCGGATTTAATTTTTTTCCTGCTATTGTACACACTGATGGACATATAATTCAAATAAAAAAACTGTTTTGAATTAAGTCAATTCATAAGAAATATAAGGCTAAGTTACAGTTAATTCTCTCACAGTACTGGAATATTCAACTATTTTTTAAAAATTCCAAGTGATACTAAAATTTATCTTTGATTTAAACTGATTCTTCAATTGTTTCAAAGAATATATTTATATATAATTTGAATTTACCAATATATAAATTAACAAATTAAAACATTTTGGAAGAAATTTTTTACATAATCTAAATTTTTCCCATAAACGCATGTTTTATGAATTAATGGAATAAAGAAAAAACACCCCAAAAAAGTTTTGCTAGAGTATAGTTTTACTGTCAATAGGGCATTTTATACAAATAGTAGCAAAAGTTATAACCGTACTTGTAAATGAAGGAATTTGTATTATTTCAGGAACTTACCAGGCTACTTATGTCAATAAAAATAAGCATTTACATCAATGATTTGTTAGAAAAATTATAAGTAATATAAAAACGAATTTGAAGGACTCAAATATATGAAGTTAAATCTTTTGTTTTCTTACCAAACGAGTAATGATCAGATTTTTATCAATTTTTCTGTTCATTTATTTGCAGGAATGAAAAAGAATAACTTTAAGATCCAGTCATTTATAATCTAAAAATATACTTAAATACAATGCATCACGTTTTCAATTTCCAAAAATAAATATTTTACAAAATCTAGTTTATATACTCTAGTATAAAAAGAATGCCGGTAAAATTTAACAAATTTTAGAGGAATTATGTTTTGTAATTGCATAATTTAAACAAAGAACAACTTTGCTGAATTGTTATTTATTAACTACATTATATGACGTCACAGTGTCATAAACGTCATAATAGATGACGTCATTTGGAGTAACAAATATGACGATTTATAGTTGCCTTTTATAAATTTCGTTTGTGAATTTAATTGTGTACATTTCATGAGATTGCTATAATTATTTAGGCAGAAAAAATAGTTTGATATAATTGTTCCTACTCCTGCATTTTGAAGAAACCGTTAAATATAGCTTTCTTACTGTTTATATACATGTGAACTATTCAGATTTCGATTAAAATCAAATCAACGTATATTTCAGAACGATGTGAGTTTATTTTCACTTTTGCGAAACTGTTACTTTTCTGTTGTACAAACTCATTAAATATAGTCTAAACATTCTTTTCACATGGTTAACAAACCATGGAATTTGTTTTCCTAATCAATAGTGATAAACCACTTAATCACTCGAGTGAATTCGATCGATACTAATATTTCAATTTTTCTGATTTATAATAACATTAAATGTCTTTATATTCATTAATAATTCCCCTTCATATAACAAATGGCAAATGTATTTTATTTAAAAAAGTTTGGCAGTCAATTAGTAACTAAATATAATATATTTGTTTAGTTGTAATTTAATATCCGAAAAAGAAATCTATCATTAATAAAAGTTTTATGACAATTTTGAGCATCGATAAATTACCTCATAATATTAAATAAAAACAATTATATCACATTTGTTTATTATGAATGAGTTAAATAAAATTATAACAGCTTTATAGTTGTAAAATATTCATATAACTTTCTCTTTATTACAAATTATATTTCCGCCAATGTTTTATAGTATTTAGAAATACATATACTTAATCAGACACATTTGTCTAGTAACAGTTTTGACTTATACGTTTTACAAAATCTAATCTTGTTAAAAGCTTCATTCATTTCATTATTTTCTTGTATTTTAATAAGACACGGTTATTTTCATATGGAAACAAAAAAAAAATAAGAAATCTAAAATAATAAGAGTAATTCTTTAAAATATAGTTAACATTTATTTTATATTCAAGTTTATGTTGGGGTATAAAATTCAAATTACCGTGCATTAGATTTGGTTTTATTGCCCATATCCATGCATTAGTTAGATTTGAGATAAGAAATCTGTCCATAAAATCTAGTTACTCTAACTATGTCTGAAATATTTTGCCGTTTCGTATCTTTCAATTCCAGAAAGTGTTCTTTTTTTAAATATAAATTTAGAGTAAATAAAAAAGTAAAGTTTGCTTATTGCCGTTAAATGTTTTCCTTCAAATAATATTTCGTCTCCTTTTCTATCAAGTATTCTTAAAAAGAGTTATTCATAAAAAAAATGAAAGTACCTTCGGTTAAAAACAACAAGCTACAGAAATGAAAAAAAAATAATGTATCTCAAACATATCTGAAATACTTTTTGCTGTCAACTGTCAAGAACACTCAAAAACTAAAGGGATATCTGTATTATTTTTATAAAATAATAAAATACATATATTCAGAAAGCATTTTACTTTAAAAGAAATACGGTTTGAAAGGTGTTATAAAAGTATTTTATTTTTCCTAAGCAGCTATTTCTCCTTGAAAAAATATTTGTAGCCCTTTTAGAAAGTTTTTTTTTTTTTGTATTTACAAATATATCAGTTTCATGTCAGCTTTTTATTTTTAAATCGTAATTGAATGTCAAATTAAGAATTTCTTTCTAAATTTGTGTTTCTCTCCTCCTTATGTTAAAAATATCTATTTCACTGTCTTAAAAAATTAGCTTTATTTTTATCCTTTCAGACTATAAATATTTGTCCAACATAGCGTATAAATATTTTCTAAAATATTACTTAAAATAAAAGTTGAAATATTAAAGTCTTCATAACTTAGATTAAAATTAAAAGAAAGTTGAGAATCAGGTATTTGTTTTTTATTTACATTTACATTAAAAAGTAGATATCTAATTTATCGAGACAGATTTATTGAAAAACATCAAATATGTATGCCAATTTTATATAGTACTTTATGAAATACGAACGTCATCATCAATTCATAAAAGAAATTTTGATCGAAGTTTTTTTTTTAAACCGTAATTTCCTCAGCATTAAGTATTTTAACTTTATGCACTTTTTCTGCTGCTGATATGACACAAACTGCCAATAAACCACCTTCGAATTAAAAAAAAAACACATTTCGAAAATGTCGATTTATTTTTTTAGAGCATCAACCATTCTTACATAATTTCGAATTAATATTAACACATTATTTCGTATTTTCCTTTCAAATTGAAATTTGTTTTCCTTCCTTCGGAAAAAACTAAAGTCTTTGAAAAAGTAATCTCAGTTGCAAATTTACTAATATATCCGCACATTTTTACAAAAAGAGCATAGCAATTTACTTAAGCTATTCTGTATCATATGATTTAGAATTGTATGTAAGAAACTGAATATATATATATATATATATATATATATATAGCTACGAAAAAAATATCTTAATATTCTTAAAATTCTATATCTAAACTACAGTATCCGTCTACACCAATTTCTCTTATATGTTTCTAAAATCGAGTTATATATAAGAGATTGTTCTATCTTAAAAATTAATTTAATCAGAAAAATAAGGAAATAATTAACCAGATTGAGTTGTACACAGAAATATTAATCTGAATTTTTATAGTATATTCCAACTGTTTTTCTCATATCGATCTAATTGCATAAAAATCTATACATAAATTCATCAATATATAATTAATCATCATTGTAAAACACAATCCTATTGAACGAATATTTTTATAATTTAATTCAAAATTAATACATACATATTATTTGTCATCTTCTTTTTCAATTACTTTATTTAAAAATTTTGAAGTAACAATATTTTAATACTTGAGACTAATTATATATATAATATCTCTCTCTATCTCCTGCTTTTATTTTTAAAACTAAAAGTAAATTAGCTAATCACTAAATATTAATATTTTATTCAAAACCCAAGCTAAATAAAATCTGCGAAAATGCTTTCTGTTTTTATTTAGTATAGAAAGTAATATATACTTACTTACCTTAATTTACTACAAAACTTATTGTCTTAAAAATAAATATGGTTTTTATGTCGACCGTTTGTAACAATTTAACATTCATAATATTCTTTTATTTAAGACTGATATGCAAGTTTTTTAAATCTGTGATGATACAACTACAAATCAATAATGCAACGTTTTTAGAAAAATGCATAACCAATCGTCATCAATCAGTTCTAACCAAAATGAGGCTATTTTCAAAACTACAATTAATCGAACCAAAACTTTAAAAAAAAAAGGTAACTCTAAGCCTAATTCAGGAACTTATCTCTCACCGCCAAACTATTCCCATATGTACCTCGAATCCTCACGGGAAAGATGCGATCGGAAATCAACCCGAGCGAATCAATCTCAAGCCTTTTTTCCCCAAAGCATTAACCAAACTGAAACCCGAGCTCAATCATCAGCGGAAAATGCCGAAATCCCTCGAACGAATTTGCCGAATGGGATTTCGTCGCCAGTTCAATTGGGTAGAAAGTCGCCAATTTACAACATGGCGACGGTGGCTTCCTTCCATGATTTATGAGTGGCCCGTCCATTGGAAATCCTTCTTTTCAATATTTACCGTCTCGTTGCTGTAATCTTGATGGATGTATGCTTGCCTACAGTTTGATGGTTCGGAGTTCAGTGCGTTATTGGGCGACTGGAACACGGGCTCATTACGAATTCATTAGGCCTCCTGTCTTTCGATCCCAGCTTTGAATTCAGGCGCTGTTTGGTGTTGTGACATAGTGATTTCTCTTATTAATTCTAGTGTGCTGTTTAATGCAGCTGATATTTCGCATGTTTATTGGCTTGATGGTGTGTACTGAATTATTGAAGAATGTATCGATAGTCTGAAGACTTCTACCTCAGTAATAAAAAGCACTTATGGAAGACAATTTATTCATGACTGTTTGTGACAAATTGTTAAATCCAAGCACATAGAACAACGGGCGAAAAAACTTAAATTTACGAGAAAAAAAAAACATTTATAATTTTTTAAACAATATTTTAAGATATTTTCTATCTTTATCAAGAATTACACATTTCGCACAACTTTTGCATCACCTAGAACTTTTATGGAATAAAATAGGGCCTAAAATTTTCGAAAGCTTTTCATCGTTGAAGTAAATTCCCCCCCCCCCCCAAACGAATTCATTTCACATATTCTCATATTTAATATGTTCCATGAGATTCAAATATGCTTCGATAGTCCTAAAGATTTCAATTTTTTTTTATGTTTCTCATTGTATGATAAAATAATTACGAAATGAGTTTTGATTATCTTGATAAATAATTCAAAATTTTAAAAATTAAAAATGCATTATTTGAGTTATTATAGGAAAAAGATGTAACCATCTCACTTTTATCTCACAATTAACTCATTTTTTTCTTTATCTCAATATTATTGATTGAATACATGAACCTATGAGTTATAATTTTCGATTACGTTTGCTAATGATAATAAGTTTTTAAAAGTATTTATCAATGTAGTAAATGTTTTTACCATCGAGATGTAAACATTATTTCAATGAATGTAACATAATTCCTTAAAAAAAATTGAGGTAAAGTTCTTACACGTCGAGAAGATTCAAATACCTATTTTTTTTGAAAATTGTAGTGAAAATATAATAATATAATAAAGTCAATTCGTTCTAAATTTCATGAAAACTCAATAAAATTCCATTAATTTTAGTTTTAACTCCACACTCACTTAAGCTTAAAATTGCAGAATTCGTATTGCATTGCGTTTAAACCAAAAATCACATTGACTTATAATGACTTTTAAAATGCCTGCTGAAAAATATGAAAAGTACATTGATCACGCATTGCTTATTTTATTTATATTTATTAACTACATTCACAGAAAATGATAATAGCAAGCAATAATTTTAACTTAAAGTACGACTTTTGAGCATTGATTTAGTAAATATTTTAATACTCTTTTTACAAGGGGTTCAAAAAGCTTATATCAAAAATATACTCTGTTACGGGCTCTTGAGTGTTTCCTTCCTCAACTAACATTTTACGCTACTTGGTGATTTAATAAATCGTGATATATTAACACATCAATCAATAACTCCCGAGACTATCCCAGAGATGGCGCTCGTAGTAAACCAGTAACCAGGTCTTTCTAGAGTAGGAACCTTTGCTTGAAACGTGTCAAAATTTTAAGTCGATCGGACCAGAAACAGCTGAGTTATCGAGGTTGGAGTAAAGTGATTTTGCAGTTTGTTTAAAAAATGGGAAAAACCGAGTTTCTCGTGTTTTGATAAAACATTGTTTTTAATGGGTAAAAACACCGTGCAAGCGAAACAATGGATTGAAAAATGTTACCCGGACTCTTGTCCATCAAAAGCAACGATTTGTCGGTGGTTTGCCGAGTTTAAACGTGGTCGTACCGACACAAATGACGCGGAACGCTCGGGTAGACCTGTGGAAGCCGTTACACCGGAAAATGTGAGTGAAGTGACAAAAATTATAATGAAAGATCGTAAAGTGAAGCTCCGTGAGATTGCTGAGATGACACAGATATCATATGGAAGTGTATTCACTATCCTTCATGAAAAATTGAGCATGAAAAAGGTTTTTTCCAAGTGGGTGCCGCGATTGCTTTCGATGGAACAAAAACAGCAACGAGTCGATGATTCAGAAAGCAGTTTATCGCTATTTACTCGCAACAAAAAAGATTTCTTGCGGAAAAAAAAATGATTTGAAAAAGCGTTGGAACGATTGTATCACCCTAAAAGGTGATTAACAAAAGGTGTTATGTTGATGAATAAAAAAAAAATTTGCAAAAAAAAATGTTGTTTTCAATGTTAGACTCGGGAGTTATTGATCGATGTGTTAGAACTGAGAAACTTGCCTTGTGACTTACGTAAGCTAGCACATTGTTATGTATACATGGGAAATGTATGTATTTGTTAGAAATGTAGAGAAAAAGAATGAAGGATAATAGACAAAGATTGTGTGTGTAAAACATTTTAAATTGCCGAGAGAAAATAGAATTTTTTTTGAGTTTGTATTTGCATTAACGTCGCATTTAGAAGCAACATGATCGCTACTGGAAACGGACCTCGTGATTTTGAACTTTTGTGAAGTGACATCTCCCTCTCGAAACTTCCAAGCCATGCCTTTAGATCAGGCCAGTCGAACAAAAAAGCTTTGCAGCTCGCATTATATATATATATGTGCGTGTGTGTGTGAGAGAGAGAGAGAGAGAGAAATAGTTTGTTTAGTTTAGTTTTTATTAACGTCACACTAGAAGCAACACAAGGACTATTGGCGACGGACCTCGTAATTTCGAACCACGGTGAAGTGACGAGGATGGCACCGAGCTGGCACCCCCCCTCTTCTAACATCCACACCACACCAACGCTAGGATTTTGGGCCCCGACAGATATAACGTGCATCAGCCCTGGCTTCACGGTGGGTCTCTGGCGGCCAAGGATCGAACCCGCGACTGAACGAAAAGAGAGAGAGAGTATCTGTGTATGGATGAGTGCATGTGTGTGATGAATTCGATTCATCACCTTTTTAACTATGGGCTCTTTTGACGCCTGTTCAAAAAACTACTGCTAATTTCACCTCTCGAGTCGTGGAAAGTGACTAATCCTTTTAAATTGTATTAGAGAAATCCTTCTGCTAGATACTAAAGAAAATTATATTTTATTAAATTAAATGCATTTGTCTAAAACATAATTTTGAAAAACTTCCCTGCAATTACAATACAATTCGTGTGCTAAATTATTAGTGATCAAAAGGTGAGTGAGTGAGTGAATGTGTAAAGTTTAATGGCGCAAGAGCTAGATATGGCTATGCTGAGCCAAACCATATTAAACTGTGGTCTAGACGTGAAGTTGAAAAAAGATAACAAGTGGTTGACAAGAAGGAGGGTCGAAAATAGAGAAGGATCGCTAGGGTATCCCGGGAGTGCGTCACCCGTGTTTACCAAAGATAGTATACACCATGGGAAAGAAAAAGATCACTAGGGTGCTTCGGGGTCAGTGATCAAAAGGCACCGAACAGTCAATCTATCTGGAACCATACATATCTGATTCATATTAGGCTTGCTGTAGACTGACTGGCTGCTGATATTTTGCATGATCCACGAGTCGGATTCTCTATGTTATTAGTAAAGCATGTCAGCACTTATCAGTGATTTTGCTGGGTGGGTGTATATTGCGTATCATTCTTTTACACAAGATGGCTCAAGCTGTTTTGAAATTGTGTTCAACTTTGTGATAGTTTCTGTACAAGAACATAGAAGTAAAACTGTGACGATTGTTGAGTCCTTGTAATGATATATTCCCATTGCAATAGGATGTGATATGAATAATTTATGATGGAATGTTTTTTGGTACTTTTATGTAGAATAAAAGTTTAGATTTTTGTTCAAATGACCCATTTCCGTAGGTGGCAGTTTGATTTCTTGTGGGGCACAAGCGGTCCGCTGGCCGAGGGTTGGTCAGGTCTGCTGTAGATGATTTGGAGTCTCAACAGACTTGATGTGAATCTGGTGTGCTACGCAATAGGTCTTTAGTGGTACCAGGACATGAACCCACGACTCGATAGAAATAAATCTAGCCGTGAATTCTCTACCATGACCACTTAACTAACGTGGATACATTAGCTTAGAGAGAATGTAGTAAACATGAATTGGGAGCAAAAAAGTTAAAGTCAATGAGTTATGTAGAATTTTTATTTAACCTTTGATTGAGGAAACTAGTTATATAATTGTGTGCTCCACATTCGCAATTCAAATATTTATGTTTCTAGTTAATCTTAGATGAGATTAAAAATATATTTTCCTGCCTGAATAATCCATTGACTGACTACTTGGTGAGTTTCTGTCCTATGTACCGGAGCAGAATGTCATAGTTCTTATAAAATTATTCAGTAGAAACTTAGTTAAAAATGTCAATAATCAATCGGATCTTTTGACTTATAGATGCTCTTCACAAATTAAAAAAAACTTATTGATGTTCCATCGCCCAGTTGTTAAAACCTTCAAAAGTTATTTTTTTGTTCTATGAAGAACAAAAAGAATAAAGAGCGATATTTCATGTCCATGCCTCGGTCGTTCATCTTGTGGAATGTTTATTTATACCAACTTTATTTCATCGCTTAAGGGGACTTAGTACCTTTGCACCTTCACAAATTCGATTTTTTGAATTTGTTTTAAAAAATTGTGTTTAATTTTAGGAGCATTTTAAAGCAAACTGCGTCAAAATCCGACAATTATTACGTCATGTGCAACAAAAAATGTATGGGTCTAAAATGGCTTGTTCTTTGTAATGCAATGTAAACAAACCTCTTTATCTCAGTTTGTTATTTTCACACTTTCCCACAGGATTAAAAAAAGTTTTGCATGCAGAGCTTTAAAATTTTACATGAGTATTGTAATTGTAGATCTTTATTCTGTGAACCTCAATTTTGTTAATAGGCTGATTAGATTTTATTTTATAACATGATACATGAAAAAAAAAGTTACTAAGTACAAACTCGATAAATTTTTAATTTTTCAATTTTTTTTAATGTAAGATAAATTTAAAATTTGAGATGTACAGAATACGGTCATTATTTAGCTTTAATTTAATGCAAAAATTATGGTTCTACTATACATCTTTCAAGTGTTATCTTGTGGGTAACGTAAGGTAATCTAATTTATTTCTTAAATTTTTGTACGCATATTTAATGTTGTTTCAGAAAATATATTAATTTAATAGCAAAACTTGACCTAATATTTTAACCTATAAACTTTATTACACAAACTGGCAAAATTTCATATCGAAATGAGCAAAAATTGTTGATTTATGATGAATCGAAAAAAGTTTGTCAAAATGTTCTACTTTTGATTTCGAAAGGTATTGAGTCCCCTTAAGATAGAAATTTGCTCAAAAACTGATAAATACATAAACTTATTCGGTACAGTAATGTTATTTTTATTGTTGTGGATAACACAGATTAATAATTCATTTTGACATAGAATAAGTTTTGAATCAGAAAAAAAAACTGTATTGAGTTGCACTTTACTCCATCTGCCTGTATTGAATTTTAATAATGAGGCTGTTGTTAGCTTCGACTGGAAGACGCTATTCCCAGGCAAATAGAACAACTAATGGCTGACAAACTTTTGATCGATAACACATTTTCAAAATGCATTTTTTGTACCGTATGGAAATATTTTACCGGCAAAATCCTTACTTGTTCCGACAGTCATTAAGAGGTTGTCGTCGACATAATGGTATGAGTCGTATTGTTGCAGAAGCAAAATGGCTAAAAAAGAATAAAATCAGTCATGTCTTTCATTTGTTGATTTGCTTTTCTTTCCACGGCATATTATCTCATCGTTGGATACAGTAAAATTATGTTTAGGATCTGTTTTTGAATTTCAACTAACAAAGAGATATAAAACCAAGTAAAATTAAATTTATTTTTCCCGAATGCAAAAAATTTCGGAGTTTCAATTATATTGCAATTCTGTTAGTTATAAATTTGAGAAAAATTAAGCATGTCGATTTTATTTCATTTCCTTTTTTTTAAATAACAGGTTATATAATATATGTAATGGTTTAACTTAATTCGTATTAATTTCTAACAATAATAATTTAATTTCCTAATTTTTCCCATTCCCTTCCATAAAAGATAGTGTTCATTCTTATTTCCTGATACGATTCCTTTTTTTAATTTAATTTATGCAATCACGAGCTCTTAAAATCTGCAAAGTCAGCGTTTCCCCCCTCTACATTGTAGGGATGATCCCTACCAGACTTTAAGTCTGCACTTAGATTCCCTTGAAGTCCCTCCATCCACATCATGTGGTCTCCACATTATGTGAAATTTCCCTGATATAAACTGAAAACTCAGCGAAACGCTCTATCTTGCTGACTCTTGCTTTTACACTCATGGTGTCATAATCTGTATCCAACGGCAGAGTTGTGTAATTCTTGCCGTGTGGAAAGGGAATCTCTCTCCGCTATAGTAAAATAATTTTACAAAAGTGAAATTGGTATCGACTGTTATTTTAAAAATTATTTATATTGTAATAGTTAAAAGTAAATTATTTTACACACACACACACACATATATATATATTAATTTTACAGAAGAAATAGGACTAATATGCAGGAATAAATTATCAGAAAATTGGGAAACACTATAAATTAATTCAGTGCTCTTAGATTAAATAACTGTACAAAGTTCTTGTAAGCAAACTATTGAAGAAAAGCTAATTGAGTGTTACAATGCTCCAATCGCACTCATTTCATTACATTGTTAAATTTAATTAAATTGTATGTAGGGACGCATAAAAGGAAATATGTTCTTTTATACCAGGTGATATAAAAGATGTTCATGTTCGACAACACGAATTAATCCTTGAAAACTTGTTTCCTTTAAATATGAGTTTAAAGAAATATTAATACCGATCTTTCAGTTAAAAGTCGAAATGTGGATACGATTACTATTCGTTGTACTGATAATTTTCTTAGTATTCGTTATACTGATAATTTTCTTAGTATTCGTTATACTGATAATTTTCTTAAATTTTCTTAGTATTCGTTATACTGATAATTTTCTTAAATTTTCTTAGTATTCGTTATACTGATAATTTTCTTAAATTTTCTTAGTATTCGTTATACTGATAATTTTCTTAAATTTTCTTAGTATTCGTTATACTGATAATTTTCTTAAATTTTCTTAGTATTCGTTATACTGATAATTTTCTTAGTATTCGTTATACTGATAATTTATTTGTAAAAGCAGTAACTGATAATTTTCTTTTGTACTTTAAAGACAAAACAAACAAAATTTTATAATTTTTGTTTGTCTCTTATTGAATTGTAAGGCTCTAAAATATGTTTCAGCTTTCTTCAAATATTGATGCAAAATGAAGCATTTCGGGAATATATTTTATTACAATATTGAAGTACAAATGAAGCGATAAAATTAGAATTATTTTCACTTATAGTTTCCAAGCAATAATTTAAAAACACTAAAAAAATACATGTTTATATTTATTTTTAATTCTTAAAATATTAGACGAAATATTTCTTTTAATTGATGCATAAATTATATGTTAATATTTTGAATTCTTATGCATCTTGCTGAGAATGAAAGAAAAAGAATATAAGGATATGATATTGTTAGCATTAGAATGGGCCGCGGTAGCCTGGTGGTCAAGGTCGTGGACTAGCGGCCGGCGGTTTTCGTTCAGTCTCGGGTTCGATCCTTGGCCGCCAAAGATCCGCCGTGTAGCCGGGGCTGATGCACGTTAAATCTGTTCGGGGCCTAAAGTCCTCCCGTTTGCGTGGTGTGGATGTTAGGAGAGGGGGGTGCCAGCTCAGATGTCGTCCTCGTCACTTGACCTTGGTTCAAATTACGAGGTCCTTCGCCAATAGCCCTCGTGTTGCTTCTAATGCGACGTTAATAAAAACTAAACTAAATTGTTAGCATTAGAAAATGTATTTCATTTTAACGGAAATATTAGATTTAGTTACCACAACCCACTGTATTTAATTAAAATCCTATTAGTATAATAATGAACACTAAATCATTAAAGGTGGTTTCAGTTTATATTATATTCTGTATACCTAACAACTCTGTAATAGAGCAATTTATCCAACTGAACCAGTTAAATGTGTTTACATCGTTTTACCGTTTATCCAGCACACTCAAAAGTAAGAAATATCTTCAAATTATTACCCATCACTTGCTTTACCTAGTTATTGATTGTATATTCAAACAATTTAAAACACATTGTGAACTCTCCAGATTCTGCGAAGACAAAAGATTTGATACATATTCCTATATAAATCATTAAATTTTGCCATTAAAATTGTCCTGACTAATGCAAACTATTATAAATACCGGGTGGCCCAGCGGGTAATGTTTGAAACAAAGTCCAATAGATGGCTCTAGGTGCACGTGAGTGAAGCCAAACTTGGTGCGCATGCTCCGGTGAGTGGGCAATTGTAAATGTGATGTTCCTTCAGTCTGCGGTGCGCTTTAGCGGGTGATTCTCGTTAGTAAACATGAACAAATATTCGACGGATGTTCTCGTCTTTATTGTGCTACAAATGGCCAGATGTGATGAAAATGTGAAGGTAGTTCAACGAGCATGGCAGGAGAAGTTCCACAACAAGAATTGGACAAACAAAAGGACTATGGCAAGGTGAGTCATTTTGTGCGTTTTACGGTACAAATGTTTTCCTTTTTGCTTCCATGTTTGTTATGAAAAATGTGTTTCAATCCTCTTCTCTGTAGACAGTATGCCAAGTTCAAACGTACTGGATCGGTGGAAGACGATAAAAAAAGCTATGGCTACAGCCACTGCTACTGTGGTCACAGATGGTGCAAAACAGATGGTGTGACTTTTTCGCTGCCGATCCGACCCGATCTGTAAGGAGAGCAGCAGAAATGTTGAGAATAAAGCGTACATCACTTCAGCGAATAATGAAAGAGCTCGAATTGTCGCCTTACAAAATTCAAGTAACCCAACCTCTCAACGAAGACCATACACAAAGACGATCTGAGTTTGCACAGCTTATGCTTGAAAAACTTCAAGCAGGTGAAATCAATGTAAAGAAAATTTGGTTTTCAAATGAGGCCTACTTCACTTTGGATGGCCATCTGAACAAACAGAATTATCGCTACTGGGGCAGAGAAAGGCTGGAGATCACTGTTGTCCGAAGCCTCCACCCGAAAAAATTTCTTGTGTGGTGTGCAATATCCTCGCATGGTGTATTTGGCCCTATTTTCATCGATGGAACCCTAAGCGCGGGGAATTACAGAAAGTTCCTGGACGAGGAGTTCATCCCTTTTCTTCATGGTCATGACTTGGTCCAAGGTCATTGGTTTATGCAGGAATGAGCAAGACCACATCGTACGGCGGATGTTTTCGAGGTGCTCAATGAGCATTTTAGCGATCGAATCATTGGGTTAGATTACCTATCGCACTTCCAAGGTGTTATCGAATGGCCCCCATATTCACCAGATCTGAACCCCTGCGATTACTACCTATGGGGTTATTTGAAGAGCAAAGTGTGGCAGACAAGTCCTACGAACCTTCTAGAACTCAAAACCGCCATTACAACTGCTGTCGACACGATTGACAGTGAGGCCTGCTCACGAGTAATGGTTGGATTCCAGAACCGCCTAACTGCTGTCCTTGTTAAAGATGGTGGGCACTTCGAACCTCTTTATCATTAATTGCCCAATATGTCCATTCAATAAACGTCATTAAATTCTTCTCATGTCTCTTATTTGTTTTTATTTTTTTTCATTTGTTTCAAACATTACCCGCTGGGCCACCCGGTACTTAAAAACATCGAAAATAAAACCTAAATTCTTGTGTGTATTATATACATATTTATACAAAATTACACTTTGATATTTTAAAATTGTAATCATAAAAATAAACCCAAATTAAAATGGCTTCATATTTCTAATACAGTATAATGCAAACAAATTATACCTGCTGTAATAATTTGTTAATCACTTGATTGTTTTTATATCCTAATAGGCCTAAAATTCGATAAAAAAATTCTCAAAGAATTTAATGTATAAAATTGCTAATTTATTTTATATTCCATCATTATTAAAAAAAATATTTTTTTATATATTTATAATTGACTCTCATTAATATAATGTTACCTTTATGCATACGAGAAATGTAAGCTGATTTCTATTTTCTGGACGTTACAGTTACAACAAGAAAGAAATTTTTCTCGTTATCTTTAATCAATAAATAGTACTGATAACTCTTAAGCTATGAAAAACTATGTAAGCTTTTATTTGCGAATAAAAAAAGGTATCTTAGTATAACATTCAAACTAAATTGTATATTTTATATTTTTAAGTTATAGTATTTATTATTTTAAGATTTATTCTCTTCTATGATAAACATCTAACAATGCACATTTATTGTTAGCACGATATCTCCCCATAGACAAACTTTCAGATCAAAGCAACATAACTTTGAACTCACAATTTTTTTTAAAAAATAAATAAACCATAAGAAAATATCCTAACATGAAAGCTAAAAATGGAATAAATATGTTTTATGAAAATAAATTATACATGCACGTAGTCTACCTGTCAAACTTTGAAACACTCTAGTAGAAATATTCGTATGTATAACAAAGTGCCTGTTTAAAGTGACGATTGAATTTTTCATAGCTGTCCTTGAGACATCATTTCACCTTTTATTTTAGGACGTTTCATACTTTGCTTTACATATTTAAATGGCATGTAATACAGTGATATATTTGAAATCACGCGGTAATGGTATTGCTGAATTTATTTCGACAGAATTACAGCTCTTTCAAGGAGAAGACAGCCTTCCCATCATGCACCATTTGTAATGTTCTTCCAAGTAAATTTCAAATTGTAAGGGATTGCACTGAATATATTAGTACTTCGTCTTATTTATATGATTTCTTGAAAAATTTTGGTTTCATCTTGGGTATTTGGTATTGTCTTTCAGTAGATCATGTGATATAAGTCAAAACAATACCAACAACACATCTGTTACGGTCTGTCCTTGAAAGATATAACTAGATTTTAAGTCGAAAATGCCTTCTGCTTTCCTTAAATTTACTTTAGAGTAAAGCATTTTAACTCCTGTGGTATAAATGTTTTTAAAAATATAAATGAAAAATACACTAATAGCGCAGACAAAATATACACATAAAATCAAGTCATATTTGAATATGTGAGTGAATATTTGAATATATGAGTGAATATTTGAATATATGAGTGAATATTTGAATATATCATTTGAATATTTGAATATATCATTGTTATAATAATTGTAAATCGATTACTACAAGATACATTGTAAAAAAAACGTAAAACACTCTCAAAGCTACGTAATTCACAACTAAGAATACTAAAGATATTACTAATGTTCTTATTCTTTCAGAATGAAAATAAATCTTAGAACTGTATTTCGAAAATAACAATTGTAGCACTTGTGGAAAATGTAAACTATCGAAGATATTTTGTGTTTATGTCAAGTACTATATCCTATTAAATGATAAATTATAATTAACTTAAAACAAGTTTTTTAACTAATTTTAATTGTGTCTTCGCATTTTCTTTCCAAACCGCAATACTTTTCTGTGTTAAAGGTTGAAACTGTAAACATATAATGGACATACAAGAGCAAAAAACATACATTTTGTATTACTTTTGTCTTCATCGAAGTGATTCTTTGCCTTTAATTCTCATATAAATTGCAGTATCCGGTGTCCCCCTTTGCGTAAATTTTATTTCATTTCAAAAATTTTCTGAAATATTTTATCTGCTATTTAGCGAAATAACTTTCAATAAATATTAATCCAAAGAGATATTTCAAAATTATTTTTTTATTACTGCTCATTATGACTGTTCCAAATTGTGTGTTTTGATTCGGAAGCAGAAATATAGAAGTGTCATATATTTCAATTCCGCTATTTTCTCAAACCATTTCTCTACTTATTTTTTTTCTTCATCACCTTTAAACACAATCATCATCATAATAATAAGCACCATTATCATCACCTTTCATTACTATTATAGCCAGACGTCGTTGTGGTAAATGGTTCTTGGCGTGCTTTTTGAAGTCCCGGCGCCCTTCCATTTACTTTTAAAGACCCTGGGTCGTTTTCCCGGCAATTACATAAAAGGAAGGGGTGAAGTCCTTTCCACTTGCTACTGCGGTTCGCTGTTAAATGTTCGGCGGTTAAAAGGCCTGAAGGTGAAGTTTCCGGAAATACGCGAAGTGATTTCTTAGTGCTTCTTAATTAACGTGCTCGGGTATGAATGGGGAAGATTTACACTGGTATGTATCAACGAAAGAGTTAGTGTTTGAGCTGTCATTAAAAGGTAAAGAAGGTTTCGGCTGCTTATTTAAGTAACACCGCTAAATATACAAACATTAGAAAAAATGAAATAACTCACGATATTAATAATAATATTTATGGTATCCGTACACCTTCGGAATTTTTTTTTGAAATGTATTGATATTTGCTATCAAAATATTTTTAATGGTAAAATATAACCTAAAACTATGAAAAAAACATTGAATAATCTGCTATTAATTAAAAAAAAAAATGGAGTGGAAAACATGAGGAGTATAATACATTAATTGATTATCAGAATAACGCTCAGAACTCAAAAGTAAACAAAAATATCATTATTCTGCAAATTTTATCTTATTCGTCATAACATTTTATGGGACTGGTACTACTTTCAGGAGGAAAATCATATAACTACAATTTTTATTGTGTTTCGAATCAATTAACAATGAAAAAAATATATATAACAATACATAATTTACACCTTTGTCATTAAAAATACATCAATTTTACAACCATGAAATTAGCAGAAGTTCTTAAAAACTATATATAGAAGATACTTGCAAAATTTAAATTTATTTGGTTCATAACTTTTATTGATATCTACATTGCCATATGTGATTATATCGAGAAAACTCATTTTGAGAAAAATCAAAAACAAACTTTCAAATGCAATTAAAAATTAGCTACTGAGTAAAATTCAAATCCCTGTAACTTAAGTTCTAAATAAGATAAAAGAAAAATTGTAACACTATTAGAAAGAAAACATTTTAAATTTTAAAATGATATTAAAATTAGAAAATCGAAAATTTTGACAAAAAAATGACGTTTTAAAGGTGTACGGATACCTTAAATAATAAATAAGGTGAATAAATCTACTGTATTTGCAATTCAGTATAGTAATCGTTTATTATGATGTTATTGACCTTATGGGTGTACCTGAGTTAATGAGCTATGGTTTTAAAGAAATTTTCAATTAAATAACAAATTATCTAAGCGTTTTATGAAAAATTTTATAATGATATGCTAACAATCAGTTAATGCTAATATAAGATGTATTTAATCAGATTAGATAACGTAGTCTTATTATTTTATTATACTATTCTATGGTTTTTATGGAATTAATATTCTCTCATAATCGAATAATTTCTCTATAACACAAGCAGAATAATTTAGAGTAATTTGGAAAGTGCAGAAATTTATATCACTCTAGATTCATTTTTGATCTTATCTCCCAGCATAGACAATATTTTGACTCCGTCTTTTTTCTTTCTTCGGACATCTTAGTTTTTTTACATCATACCTTTAACACACGATTCAGTAGCACGCGAGTTAATTTTGCACGCAGTTTTTCTATTGCTACTTCGATAAGCGATAACTTGTGTGATATCACCCCTAGACATTGATTGTGATGTCATAGTTCTTATTTTTCTTTTTATGAAATTCAGATTAATTTTTTTGTTCAGATAACCTTACAACCTCCCGTTAAGAGCAAATATTAGTTTTTTTTTTTCTTTCCATTTTTTTTTTTTTTTTTACAAAAATCACTATTTCGTAGAAAATGAAATACTTAAGTTTTGATTATTTTTTGTTTAAAAATTATTTTGATGATCTCACGGTGAGATAAGATGCACTTTCAAATATTTTTTCCATTGGTAAAATTTTAAGAGTTATAAAGATTTTTCTTGTATAAGTGAGTCCTGTAATAATTAAAATTAATATCGAGGGAGTGTAAACGTAAAAAAAAAGGTTTAAAACATAGAAGAAAAGTTCAATGTAATCGAAAGAATTCGAAAATAGACAAGACAAGCATAATTGACCTGAGGACTTAATCTACTGAATCCACACTACATGAATGGGTAAGAAATGGGGGTAAACGTAGTTATTTGGTTCAGAAAAAGAAGGACAGAGGGAAAAATTATACTTTGACAAATGTCTATTCCACTTTTTGATTTTTCGCACAATTATTACTATCACTCTAGATCACTGATCACTTAACCCACGGCTTAGAAACCATATACCATACCCCGTCTTCAGAGGTTATCGGGGTCAGACTGTATAAAGCGTCTGGGGAGAGGATAATCATAATGTTAAAAAAACACGAAATCACTCTGTGGCTCTTACATCGCGAGGGACAGGGAAAATTTCCCTGAGAGAAAAAGAGGGAAATATAGTATGTGGTTTTTACAGTCTCGATACGTCCTAATTTTTTTTGCATTAACTAGAATGAATTGTTGACAATTTTGGATTTATATTACAATCATTACTGCACAACATATAGAAGTACTTGCATAAAGCACGTTTCCTTTATAAAAAGAATATAAATGCAGGAAAGTTAAATTTCGTATGCAACCTGACTGCAATGTAAAAAAAGGGGAAGGATATGAAATTTTTGTATTATAAATGCGAATTTATCTTTTAAGCAGTAAACAACTTATAGCTATAACTTTCATTAAGAGGTTTTTAATTAATCATTTTAAAACCATTTTCCCTTATAAAAACAATGAAATTATAATAGATACTCTTTATTTTATTTTTATAATGAATTTACATGCATCTCTTTTTTTTCCCTCGCCAATTTCTTATGGTAATTAAAACAATCATTCCAAAAAATTAGGCTGCAATTCAACTTTAGGAAAGGTTTAAAATTCTTTTTTTATTAATAAAAATGGAAACTATTACAAATTTCACAAAGTAACGAAACAATTTTAAAACTAAATTATTCAAAAAGAAAGTAATTAGGAAATTGTGATTTCCTTAAACTTCTTTGAAAACTGATGGAAGTCTTGTTGCACCAAGAAATGTCAAATATTATTCCTTTCTTTTGATATTCTAACATTACCATTATTGCTGCCCAATTGTACGGTACGATGTCGGATTCTTCCTATCCGTTTCAATGTAGAGTTTGGATTCATGTCCAAATCCCCTTTTCCCCTATTGAAAATCCCTACTCTCTTATGATTCTCCTGCTCGCAGACTTAACTATGTAGACTGTAGTAGGTACGAATGCAGCTCCACCTGTCGTGGTGACTGAGCAAATACATTCTGATCCATGTCACAGATGAGTTATTGCTCCTGATTTTTAAGTGGATGTGGTAAAAGATACTAGATCTACAAAACTGCGTTCAAAAAAGCAACAATGCATATTTGTTTTCTTTAATATTGTCTTCGCTCATCAACTTACGTAGCTTTGATTCATCTTGTGTTATTAAATTCACATTAATATTACACAACATGATTTGAGTACCTGTGTAAATAATATTGTATTAAAAATTCACGACGAGATTTGGCAATATGAATTGCTTAATTATAAGCGACTTTTAGCGGAAATGATTGTTTCTTGGATTGTAAGCCCCAAATGATGATAAGTTGATAAATTGATGAACAAAAGTATATCAATGTTCTCTGTCATCTGAAATCTACAACTAATATTTATTGGAATCAAAACTAGATTTGTCGATTTCTATTTATTAACTATATCTTTGACTCAGTTTTGTTATGAGTTTTAACCCCATTGGAAGTCAATACTTAAAAAAATACCCATGTACTCTTTTTATACTATTGATAAGTTCTTTGGCCTTTGAAATACTTTGAATTATTTTATCCTGTATACAGTGAATAGTTCACTGCGATAAAGAATGATATTTATTCAAATGCATCAAACCAGAATGAAATCCATAGCAATCAAAATTATACACAAGAATACACGTTATGCCATGGCAAAGATGACATGGTGCAAAGGAACTATATGAGAGTTAAAGAAGAACGTAAAACCTAGTATATTTTAGTTTAATTTATTACCACAATTTTACCGTTAGGATTTACAAAGCATATAAATTCAAAAAGTGATTATTAAAAAAAATGCTGTCATTCTTATCTTTCAATGGCTTTTAATAAAAATAAACTTTCACGGCAAATGAATACTAGTACATTTGTCATTGTTCCCCAGTGAATCACAAATAAACAACTAACTAAAATTTTTCCATCGAGTTTAAGTTCGATAAAATAATTACCGAAGTACTAAAGATTTCAATCTCCGTCAATGAGACCTTGTAAGCGTGTGCTTACTTTTTAATACTAAACTAAACATGTCTAGTCAAACAGTGGAAAAATTTAAAAACACGCCAAGATAAGAATTGTGTTACCTAACTTTCCACTGTTCTCTGAATAAATAAACTTTTCACGTCAAATAAAGAATACTAGTACAGTTATCAAAACTAAAAGTAATAAATAAAATAATTATTTTAGTACTAATGATTCCAAGCATCGTCAATGAGTACTTGAAAGCTTGCACTTACTTTTTTATATTAAATTGAACATATCCATTCAAACAGTAGATAACAAAACCTCGCCTAGAAAATAATTGTACCTAACTTTCCATGTCTTTCAATGTAAATAAACTTCCCCGTTCAATGAAGAATATTAGTACAATTGTCATGGAGCAATTGAGTTTAATTTCGATAAAACAATTCTCTAAATACTAATGATTTCAAGCACCATCAATCAATGCTTGTAAGCATCTGCTTATTAAAAAGTTTTTAAGTATTTCACTTGGTGTGTGTGTGTGTGTCATTCGATCGTTAATTTAACCAACTTCCCATCAAGCCAGAACTCTGAAATTTTGGGAATCATTCTTACTCGCCTAATAATGCAGTATTTAGACATTTGCGACAAGTTTTAACTAATATTTTCTTTAATAATGCAGTTTAGCCCAACCACTTGGCGCGATTTCAAAAATTGGCATCAAACTTGGCGAATTTTTTTTGGCTGAACGTTAAGTCCGTAAAACGGACCAGGGTAGCCACATTTGGCGAAATACCACCAAATAATTCTTGTCGGATGGTTGGATTAAACTGCATTCTAACCATTTAATTTACCGGATGAATTAATCAATTTTAGTTAGTTTTAACGTTTTTGTGTACTTCACTTGGTGTGTGTCTGTCTGTGTGTGTATCAGTGTGTCATCAAATTTTCTATTATTAATTTAACCAACTTCCCATCAAGCTAGAGTTCTGAAATTTTTGGAACCGTTCTTACTTGTCTAACAATGCAATATTTAGATATTTGCAACCAGTTTTAACTAATATTTCAATAATTTTCTTTAATAAGCTTTACCACCATATAAAAATATTGTTTCTTAAAAACGTTGGTTTTTTATCTCGAATTATTTTTAATACTGAACTAAATATATTAACATGTCCATTCTAACAATGAAAATTAAAAACATACCAAGAAAAGTGATGCATTACTTAACTTTCCTTGTCTCTAAACGAAACTTTCTCGTCAAATGAAGAATATGTTGTACAATTTTCATGAAATACAGCTAAGCAACAAAACATTCTCATTTAGTCTAAGCTCAATAAAATAATAACCGAAATAGTTATCATTAATGAATAACTTTAAGTTTGCTTACTGTTTAAATTTATAGTTTAATTCTCTTTCATTTATATTTTTATGCAAACATATATATAATAAAGGAGGTGTAAATATCTTGTATTTGAAAGCAATGAAATGTAAAAGTACCTCCAAGGAGAGAAGCTGCATCAGAAGAAACAAGAACTTGGAATACTTCCAAGAAGAGAAAGCGATAAAGAATGTGAATGCGTGTATCAATCATTTATTTTTCAGGTAGATTCAACGAGATATGTATCAGACATATTGATAACGAAGAAATAGTGTTTCACGCTGAAAAATTCACATTTTAACTTTTCTGTAGCTTGTTCAACTTTTCAGTGACTCCTTTTCTACATTGTAACAAAATGTTTCTAAATATTCGAAATTATTTATTTTAAAATATTTATTTATTAGTTTTTTTTTTCCATTTAAAGCATTTTAATTTCAGAGTTATTTGAAATTTATAACATAAGAAATAATTATTTTAATGGAAAACGTTTCATTATACTTAATTTAAAAAAAAAAAAAAAAAAAAAAAAAAAAACTTAATTATTAGAAATATAAAATATTCGTGAAGATAATTTGAAAGGTGTTTTACGTTAGCATGATTAAGAAATAGAAAATAAAAATTTGAAAGTTTTTAATAATTTATTTTTGAATAAGAAAAGAAATATGTTGTTACACGCTTTATGCAACAGAAAGGAACATCGATAAAAGTGTCAGATGCCTGACCCGAGAGGGAATGCCTTTCCGACTCAATTGTCTAAGGCATCAGCAAAGATGTCCAAGTGAAATTTCTTTGGGTCAAAATATTAACCAGTTCACTCCCAGGGTATCACATAAGATACGCTCCGACAATGCCTGCTGCAGAAAACGTATAAATAGAGAACGTATATATATATATAGTTATTTCGAGTGTTGACCTTGGTGATGTGGGCTTGGATTTCACTTCTGGCTATCAGGAAGGGGGTAATTGTTAAAAGCACGTGTTGCGATGAGGCTCTTTAAATGTAATGACGTGATTTAAAGGATGCACTTGCTGTCAGTTTGCTTTTTTCTTTCTTGCTTGCTTTTTAGAAGTTCGAAAGAGAATTTATGAATGTTTATGGGGGTGTGTTAGGGCTTTTAGTAGAAGATTCTTTCAGCAGTTCGTTTCATTCGGTTGGTTTTTATTTGTAGCTACAGTCGTGACGAAAAGAAAGTATTAATCTGGTACTGAGATTTGTGAATTAATGAATGAATCTGACAGTGATGTAAAAGAAAATAATCCAAATCTGTACATAGCCATTAAAGGAAAAAAAGGACGAAGATGTGCCCTTTGATCAAAATCTCGCGTGAAGCGTCAAAATTTGACAAAATATGTGTGTAAGATTTGTGACGTTGGACTATGCATTGAAGATTTTGTTTTTTTATAAAAATACCTGACAGCAAAATGAGATTCATTTTTTATATCTTAATATTCCATGTCTTGGTACATCATTACTCCATGAAATTTATGAAACAAATGCAAAAATATTTTACATTTCTTTAAAAGATATGATTTTATATGTAATAATTTTATGTAAAAACATACAATTTTCGATTAAATTTTTTTTTTCGTGTGTATTAAGTTTAACGCATTTTAAAAAATTTATGTAAAAACCCAAATATTCTAATGAATAGCCGAATTTAAAGGAATTTTTTCCCCGAATTAGGCTTAATATCTAAAATCGTCTGGGCGCAGCATGCACTCCGCAGTCCCAGAGAATGACTTCTTTTTTCTCCCTCCAGTAGTGAAAGGGTTGAGAGTTCAAATTACCGCAACTGAATACCAGCTCAGCTTCGAGGTACAAAATAACCTCGCCAAAGTGGTAACCTAGTACTTGAGCACTAGATGGCAACACAACCTAGAACTACTGGTTGCATATATTCCCAATGCAGACTATCTTTTGTGTGTCTAAGACATTCACTCATAAATCGCAACAAATAAAATACTGACTACAAAGCTTGTATCAAATAGAACCACCCTCCCAATTAGACATTCACTGATATCACTGAAAACTATCAAAATTAAATTCAATAGAACAAGCAGGGAATGTATGTCATTTGTAATAATGAATGGAAAATCAACACTTTTTAAACAACCTTCAAAAATTTCCTTGATTATTTAGCAACATTAGGGTGGTACTGGAGGAGGAATATGAGGTGGTTCTCCTCAGAAGAACGAAGAGGAATAAAAATGCCTGTAAATTGACTCGACAGGGATATCCTATTTGTCCTGGTGTCTATTGCCTCAATATAGATAGATGGTTCGATGGTCTTCGGACTTCAAATTAGAGGATTCTGAATATGACCTCCACTTTGGGAGAAAAATAAGCTAACCAAAATGGTGAAAACATTTTCCGCTCTACTGTATTTCATGAAACATTTTTGCATTTGTTTCCATCTTTTTTTCTGCAACTAAAAAAGCGCATGGAACAAAAAAAATTGAAAACCAATGTATATGTTTCTTCAAACATATGTCGAACTTACTGCATGAAGCAAATATAAGAAAAGAAAAGTTTTAAAATTTATTTCATAAAAATTTATTTACTGAAAAAGAAAATAACACATTAAACAATGTTTTTTGTGGGAAAATAAGCATAATTTATTACATGCTAATGTATTTTTCAGAAAACAGAGCATATTTAGAGTAATTTTAAGTTAATTTGTCACTATTACCTCTAGAAACTCTAGATATTAAGTTCTTAATTAACATGAATGAAAATTGGTTTCTAATTTTTATTTATCATTCACTATGTCCTGAATAATAATAATATAATAATAAATTATTATAATTTTCCCTAAGCAATTAACTTCAAATGAAATTTCTTGCATGAAATGTTTAAAACTTATAGATTGAAACTTAATTCTTTAAAATGGTAAACATTATGATTTTTCAAAATATGGTTGCATGTTATGAAAATACAAATTTTATTTATATATCAGACTTATGTTTGAAAATAAATTTTAAATGGAAGAGTCCGAATCTTTGAGTGAAAATTTTAAAAAATATATATTCATGTAGTTTTGTCAAAACAATAACAATTTTAAGTCATATAAAACAATTGAAAATTGAATTAATAGTAAAATATGAAAATTTTAATATTAAATCTAACTGAACCCTAAATACACACAACAGAGTACATAATTTAATTTTCATGGAGATCTATTGATGTCTTCGTATTAATTCTAATTTACTTAAAATGAAGCATATGAATTACACACCCAAAGTTCCGCAATTTTTAAAATATAAGAAACCCTCAACAATTAAATCAAGCAAGTAAATGTATTTAAACACATTTTTCCGTTACAAATCTTCCAAAAACACTTCACATTCACGAAACATTGCGCATACATTTCAAAAATTTAATTCCGAATAACAAATGACTTTTGAAGCCATTTTATTCCCCTCCCCCTCGAAAAAAAAACACTCCAGAAAAGGGCTCTCTTTGTAACATTAATAAGACTTGATGACTCTCACAGAGAATAAAAGAACGAATAAGAAAAATCATTTGACAATTTGACATTGCAAAAACTTCTCTAAAAATAACTCGAAAGAACTCTCCCCAAATGCCAAAAGTTCGGAAACATAAACACACGAAAAATAAACAATGAAATCCCTTCAGAAAAGTCTTTCCATCCGAATAAATGAATAACTCGCACCATCTGTCACAACCAAAATAACAATGCAACTGCTTCAAATAAATGAGCTATCAATGCCAAAGAATAACTGCGGGTTCTTCTTCAGTGATTAAATATACCTTCAAAAGATGGCGCCATTATCGTTCAAAACGGAGAAATAATACGCATGACTCAAAAGATAAGTTTTAGAAGTTTGCAGGAAGTAAAAGAAGAAAAAAAAGGTAAACTTCTTAGGTAATTAATGCAAGTGTGAGACTTAACTCGTTCAATGGCATGTGCAAAATTTATTACTGACGCATAACAGACGTTGGCGTCGTAAGGCAAAAATGATTTATCAAAGCACAGTTCGCATAATCTGTTGTATGCTTGATTGAGCTTTGTTGCTGTAGTTTTCTGCGGATATGCGAAAGAAATATTTGTTTTCTGATGAAAGATGGCAGAGAAATACTTGGGTTGTGGGCCTTGAAAAATATGACTAGGTTGGGCCTAATCGAACATAAAATGCATCTTGGAAGGACTAAGAAAATTACAGATTCTCGCTTTGGACTGAATTGAAAGATTTGTTTTTTTGGTAATTAGTTCGTCGAATATTACTTTCTCAAAAATACTTGCAGCATCATGTGTGGTAATTGAGTTCTTATCAGAATTGAGTGATAAGTAAGCAATTACGAGAAGGATTTTGACAACTGGATTATACAATTATAATTATTTTATGTGTTTTACTGCAGTTGGTGTTGCAACTACAGTTAAGTTATGTTAGCTAATATATTCAACGTTTCTTAAGCTCATTTATATTGAACAATCATTCGGAAGAATATCGACATCTTAAATGAATCAACACGCATTTTAATTTTTTTTGAAAAAGTGCCTTTATGTTAGAATTATTAATCTTTTTAAATAATGGTTTCTAGGTCTTAAGAAATGATACACAATTTTCATCTTCCATAAAGATCTTGCTCTTAATGTTAAGTATTAAAATGAATTAAAAATGTAGATATTTAAATATAAATAAGTGATTATGCGAAGTAATAAGTGATCACCGTTTGCTTAAATTATGTAATTTAGCACGATTTTATTCTTTTTTTGAAACGATTCTACTTTATTCTTAGAGATTATGCTCATTTTCCAAAGTTTATGCACCTAGATTGTGAATTGCAACACTTTGGTTCTTTTTATAAGATTCTTCGTTGTAATGCAGTCGAAAGCATAATTATCATCATTTGAGTTTATTCAGTCAATAATAGGCTATTTTCAGCGACGACTACAACAGTTTAAAAGTCTTAATAACTGACTGTCCAAGAAATTCCTTTTCAGTTTGGTTGTCTAAGATTTCCTTTCTAAGGTTGTCTTGAAATTCCTTTTCACTTTGGTTGTCAACAAAGATTAATAGACAAGTTATCTACGGACCAACAGATCGAGGGTTCGTATCGCCCTAGACATCAGGGTCAAGCTATATCCTCTCCTAAGGGGTGAAAAATAATCCCCAAAATGGATGAGCAAAAATATTTCCCGTAGAATTAATCACTTAGGACTTGAACACTATATGGCAGTACAACTTAGAACTACTGGTCACATATACCCCCGACTCAAACATGTCTCTATGGATCTAAATAAGAAACCGACACAAAAATGACGACTAGTCAAATACCAACTATGGCGCATGCGTAAAACATACCTGCTATTTAAATTAGAGACAACCGAGGATGTCGAAGAAAACTTATAAACTATTTCCTTCCTTTTTTAACTCTACAGCCTTCTTAACTTTTAACTAAGCAAATTATAAGCTCCAAACTCCAATTGAAGATATGACAGAGAAAAATAACACAATTCATTGACTAGCAACAGAGAATATGCAAAATGACTTTTTCTCTATATCCTTCTTAACTTCTTTAATTCCAGTTACCAAATATTTCGTTCCGAATCCCACACACCTTGTTTATCTGATACAACTCGTATAATTCACTTAATAGGAGTTACTTCATTCTAACCAATGAATTATGACGATTCACTTCATTCTACTCTATCAACTTGTTCCTTATCCTTTATTTCTCCTCTCTTTCCCTTTAATCTAATTTCACTTATATATCACTATCTCCTTCAATTTTAATACACTTTTTATCTTCATCTAATTTACATAATCAAATCTGATATTGGATGGAAAGAAATTGTAATTTTATGCAACTCTAATTACCAAAACGTCCCATTAATTAGCGAAAAGAAAATTACAAACAGTCCAACGTCACAAATTGTAGAAAAAAAATCGGAATTCAATATAACTGGGAGTATATGTTCATAAATTGCATTGATGGATGGTAAGAAGGCCTTTTCTAGATATTGTTCCAAAAGTTCCTTTTCTTATTATCACAGTGATATTGGAGATGATGTATGTGGCGGTAACAATGACGTCAGAACTAAAAATTCTTCAATAACAGATACACTTTGAACAAGCCGAATAGGAACTCCTGCTTGGCTTGGTTGCCTGAGGAGTCAAATCACTTAACAAGATCCTTTTCTCCGTGCCGATAGATTGAGAGCTTGAATCACAACCGTCACTCAAGGTGAAGGCCTTGGAGTAGAAAAATCATTTTTCAAAAGATGGAAAATCTTCGTTTCGAGACTGTTTTCGCTAACCGATACTAATAGGGATATGAAGAATACAGTTTAGTATAAGCATTAGAAGAAAATTTAGACCTGGGATTGTAATCTGTCATACAGAGACTTACTTTTGTTATTACTCTTAAGCTGAGAGTTATAAATATTCTACATAAAAAATACATTTTGTTGAAATAAACAGAAGTTGACCTAAATTATTTTGAAAAATATAATACTAAGACAAATACTCGATCCTCAATGGTTTATGGGAATTACAGAACTCCATCAATTTTCCTACCCTCATAAATTTTATCCCAGAAAATTCTACATCAATCTTGAAAACGTCGAGTATAGAGCCCTTCTAAGAATTAAATAATACATCCTAGAATACTATTAGAAATATCTTACTTTAATTCTAATTTTTAATATTAATATATTTATATTTATACTGCTGTTTGTAGAAAATGCAACACCATGAAAGAATCATCAGAATCAAATGAAATTTAATGCAGAAATGACTTGTACTGATACAAATAAATGATGAAATTTTCAAAACAAAAGAAACAAATTAAGCGTCCGAAATCAGTATTTGGTGCAGCCACCATGCGCTGCAATAAGTGCTGCTATACGACGTGGCATGGAGTCAAACAGATGTTGAATATCTGCTTGAGGAAGAGAATTCCATATCGCTTGTATGCGCAACCAAAGTTCGTCTTTGGAAACTGCAGGACGCGGATCACGAGCGAGACGCCGACCAACCATATCCCACACGTGCTCAATAGGCGACATATCCGGTGAATAAGCAGGCCAAGGAAGAAGTTGCATGCGTTGTGCTGAACAGAAGTCTCGAACAGTCCGCGCAACATGTGGGCGTGCATTATCCTGCTGAAAGATAGCTCCAGGGATGCCTTGAAGGAAAGGAACGACTTCGGGCTGTAGCACTTCACGGACGTACCTGTTGCTATTGAGATTACCCTCAATTCGTATCAAATTGGATCGTCCATGATACGAAATCGCACCCCAGACCATAACTCCGGGTGTTCGACCACTATGTCGTTCAATAATACACTCAGGAAGGCAGCGTTGATCGGCATAACGTCTAACACGAACACGGCCATCATGGGTCCACAAATTGAAGCGTGATTCATCTGAAAAGACAACTTGGTGCCAATCAGCTCGCCTGTCTCTGTGCTCAAGAGCCCACTGCCGACGCAGCCGTCGATGATTCGCCGTGAGGGGAATCCTGTATAAAGGCACCCTTGCACGCAATCCACGGCGCAGCAGACGACGACGAATTGACGAAGCCGACAATTGTACACCTGTAGCAGTAGACCAACGTGCTGCCAGCTGCCTGGAGGAAGCTGTGCGATCATTCACCGCCATGCGGAGCAGGTGTCGATCATCGCGCTCTGACGTCACCTTCTGTCGTCCAGTGCCTGTTTTTCGAGTTGTTCGGTGCTCGTCGGTCCACTGCTTCCAAACTCGCATCACTGTGGAACTGTTCCGCTGCATACGAGCTGCTATTGCGCGATAGGAAAATCCTCCTTCTCGAAGGCCGATTATCCTCCCTCGTTCAAACTCCGTAAGTTGCTTGAATTTCTTATTCTTCCGTCGTGGAGGCATACTCAGGTCTCACTAAACGTTTGCCACTAACAAATAATCATAGACTTTTTTCAACGTCCCGCTACAGCACTTTATTTATACGCTTTCAGCATCAATTCAGAGGCACGCGCGATGGCTCTGAAACTTTATTAATTTGCATAATATCCTATAATTGACATTTGCTGCGAATTTCATTTGATTCTGATGATTCCTTCATGGTGTTGCATTTTCTACAAACAGCAGTTTATATATTGATAATCAGTCTCAGTAATTTATTTATTCTTCGCCTTAGTACTTATTTCAAATTCTATATTTTCCTTCAATATTTTAAATTATATCAGATAAAATGTTTCTTCTTTTCACAGAAACGGCAAGAACAAACAGGAGTGATCGTTCTCAATTTAGCACTTCCCACTACTTCAGACAAATTTTTCCTGTAAAGTTTTTCACCAGCACGAGAAGTGGCTTCCTGATTGGCTGATCACCTAAACATTTTCCCAGAAGAAAAAAAAGGAATTTCATTTCATTAGCGTTGTGCAATTGGTTTAAATTTTTTTCTCAGAGAATTTTACTAGTTCTGATGTATCAATTTTAAATTACTTTAAAATCTGTTTTAGATTTTTAATATTCTTCAAAGATAATAAAAACAATATTTATATTATTTGATTAAGTTTCTGGTCAAGTAACATGACATTATAACTCAATTAAGGGATTTTAGACTAGGGATTATAAGACGAAGAGCTTAGAGCTCCATTAAATCATCCAATCTCTTGAGTTATCAAACCTATTACATCATACCTTATATAAGTTCTATTAGATATAAGGCCTTATATCACACTGTTTACCGATCACGTAAAATTACGTTTTTCGTGAATTATTGCTAAAGCTCAGATTACTTACGAGTAATATTACTATTTTATATGAATGAACGAAGGCTCCAAAGTGCTAATCAATTGTAATACATATATGAAAGCAATAAATTACATTAATTAGTAACCGGCGTACTACTCTATTTTATGTTAAACCACGAAACAGACCAAAAGAGTGGTAATGTATTCCATAAACTTATCTCTACTTAATAAATTAATGATGCATGAAGCTTCCCTATATTAGGCCACACATCATTTAAATGAAATCATTTCAATTCTTAAAATGAAACATTCAAGACCTTAAAATATCTATTTCGAATGCCAGGAAATGGTTATCAAGATATAAAATACCAGACAGATTATTTATAGGTATAAGAAAGCATTTGTTAGATAAAATCTTGTACAAAGGTAAGAAAAAGAAAATTTAAAAATGCGATGTCGTGAAACATGTATTCCTTTACAGGGGTATATATTTACCGCGATATTATACATTAAAAATTACTAACGTTTATTGGTTATAACATTTTAACTTGTTTCTGAGTGGTAGCTTTGAAAAACGAATTGTATGAGCAAACTTTCACTTTCTCAATTTCTTTTTTTCATCTTTTGATCACGATTGTAAACTTCCATCAGAATTATGCGAACACGTAACCGTACAACTTTTTAAAAAATTAATAAAGGACTCATTTATAGGTAAGATAATGAAAATTATATAATTTTATTAACGTAAGCTAACATGTTGTTGTTTTAAGAAAATGGTAGCAGCAAAAATGTCTGGTCATAAAATAAAGGATACATGGTGTTAATCTCAGAAGACTGACGTTATGAAACATTATGATTAGAATAATTACGTTTAGTTTGTTTTATATGAATTTTGATAGCTAAGATATACTTTATTTATATTTTATCATCTGCTTTTATTTAAATATCGAACAGAATGTTATTGTCTACTTTAAAAAAATTATCGTTTGCACTTATTTTAAAACTGAATTTTAATTACTGATTTTTATGGTATAATCGTCTGCTTTTATTCTTTTTGCTATAAACATTGACAACATGTTTGTACTTTTTAATGTCTTGCTTGTGAAAATAAAATTGTATTAGAAATTTCAAGAAGGTACGTTCTTTTCTTGATAGCAAAAGCTTATGTGGAGCCTGAGTCTCAAAAGTATTCTTATTAATATTCAGTTTGAATAGTTATACTTTTTTGAGAATTCAATCAAAAAAATGTTAGAAGATGTTATAATGAAATTTACAAAATCAATTTTATTTTAAAAAATATTATTATATTTAAGTAATAATTAGTTTTGCCCTCCTTTTTCAAAAGTCACCGGCTTCATTGCTATATTCGTTCAGCGAGACTCCAGCTTAAATAGAGTTAAATGTAGAAGTATCACCAAATGATTACAGTTGTTAAAATGAATCAGTATCAATCAAGTGGACTTAAACAAAATTAACGTGTTTTTTTTTTCTCAGAGAGAGCCGGTTAATAATATGATGGCAAGAAAATGAAAGGCATTTAAACCATTTATTTGATTTTGCATGGAGTCATTACCAAAAAAATAATATGTTTTAATTTTGCTGATACTTTATACTTTTCCATTATTTTCCATTTTGCATCAATTAATTTTATGGAACTGTCGAAATAAGAAATATGTATATTTGCCATCAATACACTTAAAGTATTTTAATAAAAGTGGCTATATTTGTACGTCTTGGATACCTTATTTTATTTGTAAAATACCTAATACACATTGTTTTTTATATTTATTTAATTAAAACTTGAAGGGAAGTAATAAATGATAAGATACAGCATTGGGGTAGTTCTAAAAATAAACTTATTTGCTTAGCATTTATTTTGATAATGCAAGTCTGTCATATAATTAATTAATACATAGCCACATAGGTTGAAAATTAACAATTTGGGGACTGTTCACAACCATTTGTAACATATCCTCTTAAAAACATTCTCAAAAATATCACCATTCTATTCCATAACATAAAAAAATAAAAGTAAAAACACATGTCATTCTATTTAGGATCTCTTATAAAAATAACTGGATACTCAAAAGCAATTTTCAAAATTACAATAAAACTGTTTAAAAAAACTAATCAATATTTGAAACAATTACCTTTTTTTTATTAGAACATGACAGCATTAAAGCTAAGATATACATCGCTATTTTATTAAAGAAAAGAAACTATGTCTGAATCACCCTTGAATATTCATTGCAGTTAGGCTTAAGTTTAACGTTTTCGCCTCCCACACGCTTCTGTAATTCAATATTCCAAATAATTACATCATTCAAATTAAAAACTACCCCTCCTTTATCAATGTCAGACATATTTCACTCTGTTTGTTGAAACCCCTTAAATGAGCCCCTTCCCTCCGAACGATATTCATCCCAACCACCCCTACCAACGCCTTAAAAAAGCACGTTCGTGAAAAGTGGTGTTTATAATAAGTTATCGTTTGCACTTCCCTTTCCCCATAAAAGTCTCCCTCATTACAACACTGCCGAAGACAACGACGACTGATTTAATACGCCGCCGTCACCCATCACAATGAATCGTCTGCGCTTTTACGTACACCCTTGGGATTGAGCTACACCCCAGGGACCACCCTTAAACGGACGTAGAGAAAGTGTCGCATTAATAGGAGTGGATGGGAGGCACTTAGTTGGCAGGACATGGAAGGATCTTTCTCTCAGATCTTTTGCTTTGATGGAGAATGAAAGGAATGCATATTTGTTCTATTCTAGAAATGGTACACGGCCGGAAGAGAGGAGGAATTGGATTGATGTTGTTTAAGAGTAAGACTAGATCGAGTGAAATAAATAAAAACAATGCTTTTACCCACTTGTTGAAAAGCCATACATATTCCGATTTTAAGAGAAATAAATGTAAAGGAATAATCAAGAAAATAGTTTTCAAGTTAATAACTTTTTCATTAAAAGAAATATGTAATGTTTTAAGTTTTTATCCTTGCGCCGATATTTTGAAATAAAATATGGAACTGTATTTATGTTCGATTATTTAACCCATGGGTACAAATTTAACCAAAAAAATTCTTGCATTTGGAATGTATTTAATTTGCTGAAACGCTTAATAGTATAAAAAGACATTAGATTTTGTGTGAGAATTCATTTATTTGAGCGATATTATATACATATTAATTAGAATTGCAAATCAAATCAAAATTTATTAAAGAAACAATGAAACTAAATATATTCAAAAAATCACTCCTTGCCTTGAAACAAATACATTCAGATCAAATTACTTATTGTTTTTGGAGAATATGATATTTTTCAAAACAAAAGAAGGGTAATGTAGTGGCATTTGACACTGCTGTAGTCTCTCCTAATTTTATGGGAGTAGCAAATGCGGCATCTACTTGTAGAATATTGCTTCAGCACAGTGAATGGAATATTTTCTGGAAAGCGTGCCCAATTTTTCGCCTGCAATCGAAATGGAGTATCATGATTCAAAAGACGTATATGGCAATTAAAATTTGGCAAGGTTACTTGCTCCAGTAATACTTCAGCAATAGTTATATGAAATGTCGTTTGTCAACGCTTCCCATGCCTCTATTATAGTCACGAAAGCATGTTGGTTTTATGATTTTTTTCGATGTTACTACCTTTCTTTTTCTCATGTTTAGCTTAGGACAATCTATTGCAAACAAAGTTCACTAAAGCACTAGAAGAAACGTATTCTTACGATTGATACCAATAACTATTGCAATGAACAAGAAAGTATATGTCAAATTTTGTTGTAGTTTCAATGATAATTTATATTCGTCATTATTAACTTGGATGAAACAAGTGCATGATGAGTCTCTGTCATTAAATGTATCCCATAAATTAATTTATATCGTTTCGATGGCTCATATCTCGTGAAAGTCATTGATTTAATAAAACCCCAAGATATCAACTCTCAAAGGAAACATCTAAACGAAAATTGGTTTTCTCATTCTAAATACGCTAAACTTTATCCGGAATGTGTCACCTTATTTTTTACTAAGAAACATTTAAAACAAATAAATGAATCAAAAGATAGACACCATTTGCAACAAGTATCTCAGCAATGATTTATATATATTATCATTTTCCTTACATTTCAAAATCTGGCGTTCAAAAAAGCATTTTACCCAACCATCCTCCTTATTCCATATAGAAAACTGAATCCCACATTTCAATCCCACCAGAAATCATTTCCCTAACACTCTGATATTTCACCTCATTATCACCACAGAACAAATGAATTCGGGAGTCTTTCAAAGACCAATAATATTTCGCCATCCGAATCAACCAACTCACAGACTCAACACTATTCCCAGCGCCTACTATATAGGTTGAAAGAGTGTATTAATTATGTAGAGAACATCATTAAGTTAACAAAGCCATCCAGAGGCGCTCTCTCCCAAAAATCATTTCTGCACGCGCCTTTGTTACCTAACGGTGGCAGTTAGGCTTGGTGTTATGGGTTTGCTGCATTTATTAAAACAAATAGTAGACTTTATTCCGGGTATTGGAACAGAATGTGTGCGGGCTTTTATGCAAATTAAAGCAAGCAGAATACATTAAATCGCGATGATAGCTAAAGGTGTGCTGTGAGTCCATAAATAATCTAAGGTGGGATTGGTTTTTGAAAGTAGAACATGTTGTAATTTGAAATGTCATTGATCTCCATTTACGCTGGGCGTATTGTGTAATCAAATAATAAACTGGGGGGGGGGGGTGATTTATTTTTTTGATTTATTTGAAAATTAGTTTGAATTTTAAATATTAAATATATTGCCCTGAACTTAATTTTAACTGCATGTACTTTTGACACGTTTTCAACACGTTTTTATAAATAATCACATCAAATAACACTTCTGTTTTTCGCAAATGTACATAACAAAAATAATCAGAAGGGTCATAAGTCCATTAGTAACTATGACACTAACCTTCTACAATATATAAAAAAAACTATTTATTATTTTTAAATCACTTAAATTACTTACAGATTTTTCATAGGATTAATATAAATATATATATATATATATATGAGTGTGCGAGGGCTTAATATTTTGACTTTTAGCTACAATTGTTAGTTTAGTGTTAAAATACCGTATATAAACATGTTTAAACATAAATGAGTTACATATGCTTGTTTCATTTCATAAATTTAATTATTTTTTATATATTAGAGCTTGTTATTTTTTATTCTATAGTTTGTATTGAGAGTCTTTTGGAACAAGAGGTTTACGGTAATTTTTTTGGTCTCTTTTCTCATTTTTGATTGTTAGGCTCTTGTCTTTTTGTTAAATAAAACTATTCATTTGTTATAGAATTTTGATCACTGAAACATGTTTAAGAGGGTATCGTTATCCTAATCTAGTGAAAGTATTACATTGCATTATTTCCACTTTTTTTTTTCATTTTTAAGAGATTTTCTTTATTTGCAGTATCTGTTTCTGTTTTTGCGTTGTATTTTCTTCTTGTTAGAACATTTTTGTATTTCTTTTCTTTGTTTTTAAAAATTTAATCATCTTCTTCATTTTTGTATTTTCAAAAAAAAAAAAAAAAAAAAAAAAAAAAAAAAAAAACCCTTTAAATTTATTGATTTGTTTTGTATTTTCTAATGTATTAATGTTAATTTATATATAAATATAAATTATACTATTTAAAGGTATTAATAAAATTAAATGAAATATTAATTAATTATTTTATTGTAAAATGAAATTTATGGAACTTTAAAATTACTTTACCTTACGTTATAAAAAAATTTGCACCACTTATTTGATCACTTTTAATTTTTTAAAACCAATAATTGTGTCAAATATTGAAAAAAAAATGCTTTTTAATTAATGTCTTTTAAATATTCAATTCATGACAGTAATAAATTCGAGCTTGAAGGAAGTGGATATAACACAAGTCTATTACACTCAAATATTAAATGTACAAAATACATATTTGAATTTTAAATTCTAAGTCAATGATAGTTGTTTTTAAGATTTCATTCATAATTTATTAGCCACCTAAGGGGTTGTTTTAGATGGGACGTTTATTCGTACCTGATCCCTTTTAAAGTATTAATCCTTTGCTACCGTTTCTATTACATTTAGTTTAAGTGTATTTAATTTAAAAATTAATTGTTTACTTTTATTTTAAGTACATGTGACTGAAATAATATTCAATTTAATAATTTATCGTTTGCTTTAATGTTAATATCCGAAAAGTGTACTATTGTTCCTTTCTCTGCATTTTATCGATTACTTCAATTCTCGTATTTAATTGAGTAATTTAATGATAATTATGGAAAAAGAAGCGCACCTTGGGTTGCTAAATCTGTTGCAATTTTTTTTTATCTCTAATTGCTTTTATTCTATCAGAATTCATTATTTTTTTTTAAATAATTCAACAGATTTGTAATTGATGGTTATCGTGCAATATCGCAATTATAAGCTTCAAATGGTTAAATTTTAATGTTTTTCTTTATATCCTTATTAAATCTCAAAGCAATTAATATTAAGTGGTATGATTTATGATATTCTGAAACATTAAGCTAATTATATGAAGCCATAATATAAATAATTCGGAAACAGATTTGAATGCTATAAGATTGCTAATATTTTTAATACTGCAGCCTGCAATCAAATTCCAATTTTTCTGGACTCTAATAATTCATTGTTGTAATCTTATTTTAAGATAACCCTTTTTTACTAATAGTTTTTCCAAAATCGTATTTATTCATAAAGCTATTAACTATCTCTCTTCTCAAATTGCTTTTAGTGACAAAATTTGGATAGTTTGAGGAATCTTTTAAAGGTTTATATACCTTTTTTTTAATGCTCAGTTTATTGGTGAATACTGCATAAATTTGGACTTGGTATCATCTCAAAATTTTTACATAACAAAAGCAATCAATAAATTTCACAGTTAAATATGACAATGTTTCATATAAATAATCTTTATGCATTCCTAGTGATAGTTATAAAGCTTTAAAAACATTGTTTCACCATACATCAAAACCGTATTCTATCAATGACACTCATTTCTTCAATGTATAGTTTTCTTATAGAATACATCCGTAAGACATCTACAAATAAAATTTGTTAATTTTATAAAAGATGAAAATAAATAAATAAATCTGACTAATTATTTGTGTTTTAAATAAATAATTCTTTTTTGGTGAGAAGGAAGAGTGATGCTTAAAATACAGTTCGCTTAATTTCAGGGTGCTTTATACGCTCTAACGCCAAGTTCATCATTTTTCGCCAAATGTGACGAATTCTTCCCCTTCCTTTGTGAGAGATAGTCGTACATCTTAGTAATTTGTTACTTCTAGAAGTCTTGCAGAGAAAATATCTGGAATAATGAATGTAATAATCGATATATCCATTCATGTAATCGATTGTTGAAAAATGTATTAATTTCGTATGAAATGTCTTATTTTGCTAGTAATAATAATTATAAATTCAAATAAGGAGAAAATGTTATTTGCTCCCAAATGTGTAATTCTAAGAGTGTAAGAAAATAGCTTTAGATAGAATCTTTAATCACAAAAGAAAAACTCCGAAATATTTGATCAAAATTAACTTCAGACGCCTGTTTAACTAACCCTGACGCCAAGTTTGTCTTTCTTAACCAAATTCCATGAGTTTTGCATCTTTGTGGAAAACATAGCATATATCTTCCCAAGATGTTACGTTTGGCAACCCTTAACAGAAAATATATTGAACAACGATTTGAATTCGATAGATTGACATTTAAATTAAAAAAAACAGTTATACTAAAATTGGTTGATTTTACTGAATAACATATATCATGTCCAGTAAAATCAATAAATATCGTTCGCTATTACGGGTAAAATTGTGATCATTTGGGGAAAAATCATTCTTCACCATTACTAACGATAATTATAAATCCTACCCGGAAACATAAGCTACTTGTTCCATTGAATGAAGTCTAAAGAGTGCGCAGAAATAGCTCAAAAGAATTATAATCTTAAAATATGAAGGAAATTTTTGAAACCATTGAATATGAATTCTACAAAAGAGTTCCAACGTAGCTAAAACTTTAATTATAATTATGTATATAATAATATAATATAAACATCAGGATACATATAAGGCCGTTTTTGGTTTTAAAATTTCAGATAATTTAGCATCAGAAATTGGAATCAACCAACCTACCTACCTTATGCATTTCATGATGATTACATTAGAATACCATTTATTAATTATAATTGCAGTCCTTTTAGCTATTATAAAACCTTTATACTAAATTCGCTTTAGTATAAACCAAAGTACAAATTGAGAAATTTGTGAATTTCATGGTTAGATAGGATTATTGACGATATATTGATCAATCTCTATAATTATAAAATTATAAATTAATGAATTTTCCCTCACTGAAATTATCGCTTTGATTTTAAATTAGAATTATAATCTTGACCAATGAACACCAAGCTACAAATGTATTTGAAATATATTTGAACGGAACTTAAATAGCGGTATAGAACTTAAAATCGAGTTATTCCTTAAAATAGATCGTGTTGTTTTAATCTTTTATCATCATGATATATGTTTTAAAGCGAATTTAATGCAGTTAACCCAGACAGTAATTTGTAATAAGTACTTAAGTTAATTGCAATCATTAAAATTAAAATATTACATCTGATGTAATTTAATGGTTATGAAATTAAGTTAAGTTAGCAATAAATAACTATTTTAGTCAGTAAACTACTAAATGCTTTTCAACGCAACATCCTGAAAGTTTAAAGTTAATGATGTTTAAATATGTCTTTCCATAATTAAATTGGCATGTGTGTGTCAGGAAAAAAATATTTTTTCGTTAAAAGTAGTTTCGTTTTTATAGTTTTTTCGTTCTTTACAATTTTTTTTTTTTAGAAGAGCTAAGAGCATCTCACGAATGACTACATTGATATTCAAACGCATAATTACTTTTAGTTTTATATTTAACAAATTAAAAAAGTTTTTTTTTATTTTTTGAACATCAAACTTATCAATAATAACCAAAACATTCTAATATTTAAAAAGACTGTAAATATTAACGAAAACAGAGAATAATTCTATTTAATGGACTGAATGTTCATTAATGTCGCATTTAGAAGCAACATAAGAGCTATTGATGACCTACCTCATAATTTTGAATCTCTTTTAAGTGACAAGGACAACAATTAAATTCAACTCCTTCTCCAAATTTCGAATCCTCGCCACTGAAACCTAGACAATTTAACGTGCATCAAACAGATTTAGCTTGGAACTAACAATATGTATATTTGTCACATCGTAATTTTTATCCACTGTGAAATGACGAGGACAGCATCTGAACTAGCACTCCCCTTCCAAATTTTCCCGGCACGTCAATCAAACATCAACAATTTAAAGTGAATCAGATAGATTCAATTTAGAAGTAACAAAAGAGACATTCGTGACATACTTCGCAGTTTTTAACTACGGTCAAATGACGAGGAAGACACCTGAGGTGACACCTCATCGTATAATTCAAATATGAAGAAAATGATTATCAACAGGTTTAAGTTACATCAACCCAACTACACGATAGGTCTTTTATAGAATAGAAATCGAACTCATGACTCAATGGAAATAACTCCTGCTGTGAGTTTACAACCACTAACGAATATTATTAAAAAAAAAATCTGTTATGGAATAAAATTTAATTTAAAATTCACGAAAGCAGGAACTCAAATTATTTAAAAATATTTTAAATGCAGAGAATATATTTAATGTAAATTTGTTGAAAATAAAACTGATAAAAAAGTGATAAATGGATTTTCATTGTAAATTAAAGAGGAAAATCATTTGATAAAGACATATAAAATAAAATAACATTTAGTTTTTAAAAAAAGGTGTTTGTGCAAACTAGACAAATTCTTCAAAAAGAAAACTTATTTTTCAAGTAAGCAAAGGCGATTAAAAATTGTCTATCTTGATATGAAAAAAACTTCGAGTTATCAATGAAATGACGGCAAGAAAATAAAATAAAATAAAAAAAAAAGTCTTCAAAAGTTATTTAAAAATCCTTTATTTGCAAAGAAGGTTCAAAGAAACAAAAAAAAAACCCTCTAATATTTTAATAAAAACGTCTTCAAACCACTCAAGCCCAGTTTCTTTATGAAATCTCATTTAATGCAATTAAAACATGAACACATTAACGTAATCAAATATGATTTTTGAAGTTACGAATTTCGCTATTCTTGTTTGATTAGAGTAAATCTATTTATTGAATTTCTTTCTTCCTTTGAATTGTACAGCTCAATTTTTTTTATTAAATTCAAAGGTTTTCGAGTAACTTTTTTTTTTTTTTTTTTTTTTAAAAAGAGTTATTTTTTTTCAATCAAACTGAAATAAATTGAGGAAAATTGATAATTAATAAGTAATAGCTTATTTACTTGTACATATATCGTCTGTATTTACATCTACCAGTTATTTATATCTATCGTCTGTATCATGCGAAGGATTACGTAAATATTATTTTCTTAAAATATTATGCATGAATTAAATAACCGTTTGATTTTAAACCCATTAAGGTTTTGCTTAAATATAACCAAATATTTTACATGTTTCAATCATTATTTTATAAGTTATATTTATTTACTTTTGATACTCATAACCTAAAATGTAAAAATTATTTTTCTTAAGATTAGAGAGCAAATTAATTTATTTGTGGCCTACATTCAGATTTAAATTTTTTACTTTTAACTTCAACAATTTAGGGACTTGTGTAAGAGAGCATCATTCGGGTAAAATAATATTGAATAAATTAAGTGAAATAAATACTTATTAAATAAATTATTACATACTATATGTATTTTTTATTTAAATGTATCAATTATTAACTTACCTTAAAGATGATTCTGAGTTTTCGATTTCAAGAGTATCAAACCCAATATGTAAATGGTGTTTGTTTCGTGTGGGAAGCTAACAGTTATATTGTGAAATAATTATTATTTATGCATGTGTAAAAATGGTTCAAAAATTAACAATGTTGGACGACAGATGACGTTGTTAAATTTAGTTTGGGGTTACCATAGTGTGCTGCTATCTATCAAACGACGCGAAAATATTTGCAATTAATTCATAGATTAGTGTTTATATGGCTATGAAGACTGCCAAATTAAAGTTTGTCGCTTTGTTAGATGTTACTTACATTTTATGTCGTTTATTTTTGTCTATCAGATTTGGATTCATCTTTCTAATCAGGAAACTAAGCCACAATAAAAAAAATATTTAATTCTGTTGAATGTTCTCCAAAGAGACCTTCGATTGGCATCATACTCATGGTTTCCTTTGAAAAAATTACATTTCAATGAATAATACTTAAGAAAATTACTCAATTCCCCCTTTCAAATACTTTACGAATATTTTTTGAGCCACTCTCTTAAAATAATGTTTTTAAAAGTATATTTAATCATTTACCTATAAAATTACACAGTCAGCCACACATTCCAAGCCCATTATTACGTTGCCGACTGTGAGACGGATTGAGCAGCTGTAGATTTTTTAGTGTTTCCTTCTTCCCGTCAATTGATTGCAACACATTATGATTATTGGAATCGTGAGACGGCAAACCACAAACAAATGTTTTTGGTAATTTTTCCAACTACTCAGTAGAAAAAATTGCGAGATAGGGAACTTTAATACATGATGAACGAAAGTGATTGTGATGTATCTGAAGAGGACATTTTGGAAAAATGTGATTCTGATCGTAGTTTTCTTGATGGCGAGTGAGGTGAGTGATACAACTGGTGAAAGTGAGATAAATAAAATTGATAGTGACAGAGAAATGGCAGCATCAAGAGAAAATGTTTCTAAAAACAGAAATGGAGAATAAATGAAGATAAGCTTTATCGAAATCTATTTTCAGACTCTAGTGGCATCAACCCTAGGATTCAAAAACAACTCCTTCCTCAACCAACCCCTTTAGATATGTATAAAAAATGGCACACGTTTCTATTTAAGATGATGTAGCAGTAGAAACAAATAGGTATAAATAGATTTCTATCAAAAGAATCCTAATTCAAAAATTAAAATTGTTTGGTTTCCCACTAGATCTGATGAAGTTCAAGCATATTTTTCTCTATGTATTAGTTAAACTGGTCCATAAAAAATCAATCCATTTTTTCAGAAGTTATACCATATAAAATATATTAACTTATTTCTAAATTTCTTCATTCTGTAAGCAACGAAAATTCTAAATCTGCAGACCACATAAGCAAGTTGCAACCTGTTACTGACCATCTGAAACAAAATTTTAAAACTATTTATTATCCAAAGGAAAATATTGCAATTGATGAAAGTCTCATGAATTTCAGAGATGGACTCTACTACTTCGAATTTAATCCCGCAAAAAGGCACGTTCTGGAGTAAAGCTCTATAAAATTTGTGAGTCCAATAGTGGCTACTATCCAGGCTTTTGTATTTATAAAAGAAATAAATTTGGGGCTGCCAATAAAGAAATTCCAACGAGCGAAGCTGTTATTATGGACTTCATGAAACCGTGTCTAGACAGTGGTCATCAGTATATATTGATAGAAGGTACGTATCCCCATCTTTGGTTTGTAAGCTTAACTGAAAGGAACATAAGTGCAGTAGAGACGCCAGAAATATACCAGAAAAAACTGAACTAATATATATATATATATATATATATATATATATATATATATATATATAGAGAGAGAGAGAGAGAGAGAGAGAGAGAGAGAGAGAGAGAGAGAGATATTTGTATTATTTTCACTCAAGCTCAGGTCTCTGAAGTAGATGAATAAAAAAGAATCCATTCACTTCACAGCCATGAGCTCGAGACGAATGACTTATCCACTAACCATACAGATGAATATTTGACGAACAGAATAACCAAAACCTCATCCAGAAGCCCCAAGGAGAACTAGATTACGCTAATTTTGTCAACGGAGATCGAAAACAAAATCAGCAGTTGTCATCTGTCCCTCTCATTAAAAAGTGTGCCAAGAACTGACAGGATAACCAAAACCTCATCCTGAAGCCACAAGTTGCTATAGATTGCACTAGTTTTATCAACGTA
>BMAW01013592.1:199967-244206 GCA_019974015.1 Nephila pilipes
TATAACTTCGTAACATAAATTGCACGAAAATTATTCGTCAATCAACTAAAAGTACATCACTTTATATTGCAATTTTGATAAATAATTCACGTTACACAAAGATGTTATTTGCAAAATCTATTTTACATGTTTATAAGCCTGTCCTCCATTTTCTAGATGCTATACTATGCTAGAAGATTCTATGAAATTAAGTGACTATCAGAATTGAAAGCAAAGTGAGCGATAATTATTAAATACATGAGATATGATTATGCTTATTTTATGTAATTTTTCTTAATTTTTCATATTTCACATTGAAAATAATTTCAAAACAGTCGAAAGTGATACAGTTTAATCTATTAATAATTGCTTTCATTAATATTACCATTAAAGCAAAAAATATTTTACCTCAAAAAATAATTTAAATTATTTTTACCTCTATCGTAAACAAAATTTAAAATCGAATATGAAAATCTATTCTCTAATCAAATTCCAGTTTATATTAGGCATTTCAAAATATGAAATAAAATACAATTATTGAAAACAGAAACTGTATAAAGATGAATAATAAAATACGGTCCATGAAACATTCCTGTTTGAATTTATTCTTACAAGTCCCAAATTAGAATGAATACAATGGATAATAATTTTAATCATATAATGGTATATTTATACATAAAGAAGAATTTATCTTTCAAAAACTAAAAGTAATTATAATGTTCGAAATATATAATATTTATTTAAAAATGGATTACTAGAAATCAGTTTTAGAGATATTCAGTAGCAATCAATCATAATTCTATCATTTTAAAAAATGCTCCTAGAAAACTAATTATTTTAACTGATTGATGAATATAATTATATTAAGAATGAGTGAACACACTTTACAAGTAAATCTTTTCCTAAGTAATTAGTTTTTAGCATTTTCTTAACAATAATTTATCATTTTTTATTTTATTCTGAGTAGCAATAAAAAATAAATGATAAATACATAAAATTTAAATATGTATGAAAAAAATTCATTTGTATGCATGTTTTGCAAATTAATAGGTTTAAATTGATATTAAATACATATAATAGTTACCGCATTTTAAAAAATCACACTTTCTTTTTATCTCTCTAATCAGGAAATAAAAGGTTACCTGAAAGAAAAAAACCATAAATATAGTAATTGTATACATCAACATTTACTATAAATTACGCATCAATAAAATATATAACTTATTAAGTGTTAAAATAGGCTAATAATAATATTTTTGTTTAACAACTTCATATCTTGGAACAACCTTCATTGTTATAAAATATTCTCAGAAAGTGTTCTTTTTTTTTAACTTGGTATAGCTATTAGAAATAGTTTATAAGAGTTTAATTTAAAATTGTCACATCCTTATTAAATTCAGAAACTTAAGCAAAACTATATTTATCAAATATGCAAATAGTATGTATTTCTTGTGTCTTCAGAAATTTGTTAACTATAATACAAAAGGAAAGCTTGAAAAGTGTGGATGTATAAAAAATAAGTGTTATAAAACCTATCGATACATGGAAAGAATTTTTTTCTAATAACTCAAATGAACTTAAAATACAATATAAGTAAAAACGTTTAGTATTAATGGAAAGTCAGTGAAGGAAATAATGTAAGCTATGTACTTAAGTAAAGAGTTTATGTGAATATTATACATGTGAATGTTTAGTTTGTTTTAAAAAAAGGTATTTCTTTTATTTAAAAATTGCATGCCTTCGATATATTTAATATTTTTTTTGTTTGCTTTTTACATAATATAAAATAGCACTAATTCTAATACATATACTTTGAAGAATACACCCACCCACCCACCCCACACACATATATATATATATGTGTGTGTGTGATTGTATATATATATATATGTGTGTGTGTGTGTGTGTGTGTGTGATTGTATATATATATATATATATATATATATATATATATATACGAATTTGAAGTAAATATATTTAAAATTAAGTTTTATCTACGTTAGAGTAAACAATACACTCATGTAAACAAGATTTTTTTTTCATAGCAGAAGACGATTTTATACATCTTACCATATCAACCATTAATAAGTTATTCACTTGTATGGTTTAAATTATCATTTGGCAAATTTGTACTCTTTATAAGTTAATTTATTCGGTCATTATAACGACGAAAGAAAAGGATTTAGTATGGAATGTCGCCCCAATAGAATGAATACGAGTGACTCCTCACTTCAATGAATAAAAGTGAATTTGATGATTATCTCGGATCTTCATATTCTGACACGTATCTCAACTATTCATATGACTTCTTTTTACTCTTTTAGCAAATTCATTGCTTTCAAAACACCCAAATTCTAAGCTAAATAGTTAAAGTAATATTTATTTTCAGTTTTTATTTTTTATGTGCGTATTATCTACTGTATTTTATTTTTATTTCTAATGATCGTTTTGATACATTCCCCTTAGCCAAATGGAAATTTCGCTTATATATTTCATGTTTTAATGTCAACTCAACAAACCAAGATATAAATACTTTTGAAAATAAAGTAAATTATTATTTTTATTAAATATGATCCTTTCATTCAAAATTATTTGCCTCATGAACTAAAGACAAGTAAGCTAATGAGATAGAAACGCACCATATTTGGCGATTTATCACTTGCATGCACTAATGGAAAAGTACATACGTTTTTTCAAAATACAGGTTCCATATGTATGTCAATTGCATTAATTTAACTTAGAAAAGTTCCAAAAATTCTAAGCTCATCCACGGAAATAAACAATTACGGATTCGCAACATACGTGAAGAGGATTTTGGTGTCCCCCATTAAGTGGCTGGGTATTGTGCATATTAAACTGGCATTGATGGGGGTGCCTTTGGAATTACGACCGCATTAAATGAGCGAGACTCAAAATTACGAGACGCACTTGTTGGATCGGGGAATTTTATAGAAAGAAAAAATACAGAATCAGAAACGTTCAAAAAATTGAATCAGTACTGGGATAGTAGCTTACATGGCCACTGTATATAGTACATCTAAATCTGAGTCAAGAGGCAAGGACAACATCTGATCTAATCTCACACTTTTAATATCCCCATCGTTCGAAGGAAGATTTTACACCAAATCTCCATGTTTTCTAGTTCTTGATTGTGTTATTAACATCATACTTAGAGGAAACATGAGACTATTGGCGGCGGTCAAAACAAACACTATTAAACATTCCCGCCATCGTAACTTGAGAACATTAAGATTTGATAGATTTAACTTGCATCAACTTCACTACGGATCTTCAGTGGCATCAAGACTTAAACACGTGACTAGATGTAAACATAGCCAGCCATATGCTAGTGGCTAAACTACTCAGTTACATATTATTAGGTTACATCCACAAATATCCCACAAAATTAGACTGTTCCAGAAGACATTAGTAGTAATACTTTGTAAACAGAAATCAATGTAAACTTCTATTTCAATGGATTTCTTTAAATCTTAAGAAACATCCCGAACGTAGATATAATATTCAGTTGGACAAAAAAAAATAGAAGAGAAGAGATAGTCAGCACTCGAATAATCAGCAAAATAATAAAATAATCTTAACTTAAGGATTACGCACAAATTCAATTAACGTTAAAATACAACATGTGACTGTATAAACGATAATTTTTTGACTTGCGGAAAATACGCACCTCATAAAAAAAATCATTTTTTGGAACAACTTAAAGATAGGTAAAATCACTTTCATAAAACGATTTTACAATTCAGTAGATAATAAACGAGTATTTAAATCTTTCTTGCAAAAAAATGAATTTCTTTTATATTTATTGAATCAAAATAGTATTAACAAGAAAATAATTGTCGATGGTACTCCATATCTAAATAAACAAATAAATCAATCAATTACACACAGGTTTTGGGCGTGGCTGGCTATAGTAGCCTAGTAGTCAGGGTCACGAACTAGTGGACGGTATTGTTTCCTTAGAGTCATGGGTTCGACTTCTGATGCCCTTAATGACCCTTCGTAAAGCGGGGCTAATGCACTTAAAATCTGTTGAGGTTCCAAATCATCCAATTGGAATTTTCCAATTTGTTAATCCAATCCAATTCGGAAAGGCAGTGAGCCCTCAGATATCATCCAAATTACTTGACCAAAGTTCAGAATTGGCGTATCCAGTAGCTCTCATGCTTCTTCTCAATGTGACAATTAATGAAAGTTGTTGGTCCCGGTATTGAAACTCAAAACATAACTATTCGATTAAAGCGGAAAGTAAAAAAAAAATCATTAAAAATGTTCTTCATAATAATTGGTACCAATAAATTATAATTTAGTAATATAATCTGCCCAAACATTAACATACAAATGATGGATGTTCGCTTACGCTAAATGTAGAAATACATAAAAAAATATCTGGTTAACATTCGGGGAATTTGGAAAATGGGAAATTAAGTTTAAGTTTTGGGATTCATCATCCGATCCTAGCACAAAAAAATATAAAGATAGTGAGCTCCATTTAGAGATATTTGAGTTCAGATATAAGGGAGAAAAAGAATTATCATTTAAAAGAAAATAAGGACAATTTTCCAGTGATAATATTCTGGTTTTATGATACGTGTATAGGTGTAGGCTTACGTGAATCGAATATCTAAACTTTTATTTGATTCATCCTCAGTTCGACGCAATGGAAGTGCATTTGCTAAAAAAAAAAAACTTGGAGAGAATGTAATGAACTTAATGAATTTTTAAAACATTAGGTCAAATCATGAAGGTCGATAAACTTTTACAAAATCAGAGAGCTTTACTTACCAATTTGGAGCTATTATAATAAAAAAAATATTGTATTCAAATAAAGCAAAAACACATTACCTAAGAGGGAACTGTTTATATAAGTCTGTAAACATACTCTAATAGAGCAAAGCGCATTCGTAGAGACATTCAATTACACACGATTAATTGTATTTGCTTATTGCAACAGAAAATTTATTCGGTACAAAAATTTAACTATCACTATTTAATTGTAACAGAACAAACATTGGAACTGCTGAATATTTTCTTGCTCATGCACCAAAATCACATAGCATGAATAGAAGTTAATTACGTACAAGCAATTTTATTTGCTTAATGCAACATAAAATTCATTTAGCGCAGAATTTAATTACAAATGTTTGATTTCATGAGAAAAGAATAACTAATGCTAAGTTTATATTTATTAGTATATAGCGAAATTCATATAAATTGAATAATACATAAAAAAAAAGCTTTATTTTTGCGATAATCCTCTCCTTTTGAGTTTATTCGTAAAAATTCTTTGAGAAATTTAAAATATGTATCAGATTTTAGATATAGTTTATATATTACCCAGAAGAATAGACTAAAATAATTAAAATAAAAATAGTTATTAAACAATAACTACACTTTATATTCAGTAGGATTAATTAATTTTAATATAAGTAGAAAGAATCTTTGAAGTAATTGATAAATTTGCTTAATAATATGCTGTTATATAAATCTCTTAAATTGGACTGACATAATCAAGAAAAAAAATGCTTGAGAAACTATACAACTTTAGGAAACCGTCTTTTTTAAAAATATTAATTATTAAACAAACGAATTACAATTTTGTGACAAAATTTACTTTTTATTACAGCACCATTGTAATAGCAAATAACTAGTAAGTTTAAATAGCTATTTAAGTGCTACGCTGGGATTTGAAATTTTTCCGAAAATTCACAAAAATGAAGAAGCTCACCCTTAAGAGAAAATTAAGTGGAATAATAATAAATTGTAACATGTGCATGAGTTTTAGAAAGATAAGTTATTTTATGTTCTGTTACATGCAAAATAAATATATTTTTATATATCTTGTTTAGAGTTTGAAGCAAAATTAATAAATAAAATTTTTCTGAGGTATGACACTAATTCGTTAAAAATAAATAATGAATTACTTAAGAATAACATTTCTGAAATAAGAATATCTACTTTTACCATTCAGATAGTTTAACATTATTAATAAAGGCTTTATCAAGTTAAATGTAAACAATAACAAATGGACTCTTTGGGATTTTAAGAATTCTATAACCATTAAAAGAGAGTGGTTTGCGTCTTTGAAATATTTATAATTTAATACAGACATATAATTTTAAATAATGAATACCGTTGAGATTTTTTACTAGGAAAAACGTTTTATTTAGTAATTTCACTTTATTACTAATGAATTTTCAAAACTGATAACCAAATATCTGGGGGGGAGGGATGAATCGAGACAAAATGTAAATCCACAGAAACATTCACTGATTTTGCTTTTTTTGGATGCACTTCATTACATTCAATTACTAGTAAAGTAGCTTAGAATTGAGAACGGAAATAGAAATACCATAGAGCTGATATTACGTTCCAGAAAACAAAATGTTCGATTGACTTGATTTCGTGGACGTAATGTTAATCCAATGGAATTTCTTCTACCTTCTCAAATCTTTACTAATTTTTTCATTAGTATGCAAAAAGAGCAAAAAATAATAAAGGTTTCTACTGAGTTAAATTTTTCTCCTATTTTTTTCACTCTTAATTTAATGATACGTTTACAGGTTTTCTGGACTTGTTTGCAGATTTTCTGGAATATTTGAAAATATTTCTAAAATATTTTCAAAAATCGAGGAGAAAATATAATTCGGCAGAAACATTTTTTTTTCTCTTTCGGTTGATCTCTTAGTGCATTCAAATAGATAAAATAGTATGTATTTGAAGACAGTAGTAGACTTTCCATAGGATTAACATTACGTTCACGAAATCAAAATGGCCGCTAGACGGGAGACTTAATCACATTTATTTGTTTAGACTGCTTTATTTTAAAAAGAATAATGAATAAAAACCATAAGTATACAAGACGCATTTCCTCATTACATAATTCACTACAAAAAAGTAGTATGTAATATATATAACACAAAACTATTTTTTACTTTGTTACGAGAACAATTTCACTAGCTGCGAGCATTTCACCAGCTTCTTGTACCACTTTCACAATAAACTTCACAATGCAGATGACACTTCTATAGAATAAAACTAACCTTACTCATAAAATGAAAGAAGAAAAAGAGACGTAAGAAAAAGAAATGTGGTTCTCTCGTACGAGCAAAGGTATCTTTCGCTAGCATAAAAATCGAATAAAAGAGGTAGATACTTGTCACATCCGTATCCCGGATTCAAAGGCTCATGTTTATGCTTATGAAAAAGATGTATCTGAACTAAGCCAGTTTCGGAGAATAAAAAGTATCTAGCTGCTCCTGAGAAAAAAAAATGGAAGAGAATTCTTAGCGTTTGATGTAAGATCTAATAAAATATGATTCGCCATGAATTCTGATTCGTTATAGCGAACTTTTATTGTTTGCATGAATTCCGTTTCGTGTCAGGAAATCGTAAAGATGTATTGAGTCGCATTGTATCCATGTGTGTGTGTGCGCGCGCGTCGAGTCATTGCTTCATAGGAAAGAAATTCTAATATATATGTCATTTAACACATTTCAAAGGGTCATATGAATACATTTTTAAATACAGCTAATTAGTATTGTGAGTAATACATTTTATTTTTTTTTCAAAATCTTACTACGCAAAATAAATTTCTAGTTATAAATTAGTTTTAAAGCAGAATATTAATAAATTTCGATTTAATTAAAGTAGGACAATATTTAAAAAAGATAGATCAGTAGCTTAAACAATTTGGAAACTATAGTGAATTGAATTAAAAATTTGAATGATATTTGTAAGATGTATTTTTACAATAAATTACTGTATATTTAAAGAGTTCTATACAAAACTTTTATTCGATCATAGTAAAACTTAGTTTATTAGTCATTTCTTTACTTTTAAAGGCTATAATATAAGAATATAAAAACATTATGTGAAATATCCATCCTGATAAAATCATGAAACTAATTTGTAATTTTTAAGGGAAAATCGTAACATATGCACGATATTACTATCATTTTGAGAACTAAAATGATTAACATTATAATTGGAATTCAAAATATTATAAGATGTTTGTCATTTCAATAAAGCAAAAAATTTAAAACTGAATTAAACTGCATATTCGATCTATCATAAATTGTTTACAGGAAGGCTAACAGAAATTAATATCATTTTAAATTGTAGGAAAATAAAGACATTTATTCTATTTTTTCATCTATTTCAAAGGTAAACCTTTCCCTAAAATTATTATTTTTGTAAAATTTATTTTCAAAGGATTTTTTTTTGAAATGTATCATTAATACACATATAAGTAATATCAATATTTACATTTACATTATTATATATTTTTTTAATAAATTAATTTAAGTAAGTTATAAATAAAGATTTTGAACAAAAACTTATTTTATATTTTTAGCTATTGGAAAACAATTACGACTCATAAATATGTTCTAATATTAACACAAAATTGAGAAATATTTAAGTATAAAGTTCTATAGCAAATTAACAAAATTAGTTCATTTTATTCACTTCAAATAATAATGCTACTTATTTCGAAAGTTTTGTTCTTAAGCAAAAGTGTCCTTCTACTCCAAAGATTACTTAAAAATATTTATAATCCTTTGTGAATGAAATAAAATAGCGAACAAATATCATCATTCACTTTTATCAAAACAACCGATTAAAAGCTTAAATAGAGTAAACAAAAATTAATCCGGGAAAAGTATTAAGTATAATGAAAAGGAATAAAGATGAATTCAATCAGTGAATAGAAAGTAACATAGAATTATCGACTTAGTCGGTGAACGTAAACTTAAATCAATAAAGATTTAAAGAATTTCAATTCTTTTATACAAATCTGGCAATTCATAAATGATGATTAACTTCTAATTTTTTGTTTTTTGAGAAACTCACAAATGTTTGAATGGAAAACGGTTTTTAATAAAGTATTGAATTAATAATGATGATAAGTGTCGCTTAAAATGGTAGCCCTTACACTATGTAAAGGAGTCTTCATTAAACAAAATTGTTATTAATTTGGAATAAAATTATAAAATTGAATACATTTGGTGTTACAAATTAATTTTATTCAGTATTTGTTGCGGTAAAGTTCGCATTTTAAATTTTAGTCAATGTTTCTTTACAAATTGAAAGGAATAAAATAACGATAAATTATTTAATTCTTATTAGTGTATTTGAATAACAATTTTATTATTATCGAGAATATAACGGTAAGTTGGTGACAAAAAAGAAATGAATCAAATTAAAAGAAAGGAAAACAAAGATATTTGCTTAAAAAGCATATTAATTTCTTTACATGTACGTCATTCACATTGATTCATTTATTTTAATTCTATATATGTTTTCCAATGCGTACTGCACTAAAATATTTTTACTGCTATCTCCGTGAATTATGTATCTCCTATTCATCGCCACCCAGATAAAGTTTAACTGAATAAATAGATGATAATCATTTGGAGCTAGGTCTTAGTGATAAGATGATGTTGTAGAAGTTATCATAGAAACTCTTCAATTTTCTCCTAGGTAACAAAGAAAGCAAAAAATGAGCAAAAATCCTTTAGTTTCCTCAAACATTATCATCGTAACCTTAGCAGGTGAAGACACATCCTTAAATTTGCTTTTCGGAAGTGAAGAAGAATAAATAGATGATAATCATTTGGAGTTAGCTCTTAGTGATAAGATGATGTTGTAGAAGTCATCATAAGTAACTCAGACTGATGATATATAGGTAATTTTCTCCTAGGTAACTCACACTGTATAAAGCTTGGAATTGTTGAGACAGAGCAAGACTCATTGAGTCAATAGGTCTGGACATTCCTTCTGAATTATACCCTTAAGTACTGACATAATGTTACATAAGGAAGAATCAGTCACAGGTTCGACTCGTTTCAAGAAATAGTGAGCAAAAATCCTTTAGTTTCCTCAAACACTATCATCGTAACCTTAGCAGGTGACGGCACATCCTTAAATGTGATTTTCGAAAGTGAAGAAGATTACTTTCATATAATAACGACTCTCTTTAATTCGGATTGATAGAGATGAACACATATTTCTTCTCAAGTAAATTATCATCACTTCTGGAAATTGTTTACCACTAATTTCCGAACTCTTATATCGGTTTTTAAGACCTAATTGCTTACTAATTGGAAAACTGAAATTTACTTGCGGTCCATTTATCATATTTCACATTTTGCATAAAAACATCAAGTTTTCATTTTCACTGGAGCGACAGTTAATAGTTTCTGGCTTTCTTTAGAATTCCATTCCGTGCTGTTCAAAGAAGGCAGGGTATTTTTTTCGTTGGATTTTGTAACAAGAAGTTTATTCCGGGGGGGGGGTTTAATCCTACGTTCAACTCCCAACTTGAGGACAAGTACCCTAATCTAATCCCCGGGTACAGGGAGCCTTGTTATACCACTCTGTACCCAACTTAGTCGCCTCTTTTGATGTATGATCTACATTGGAACTATTCTTTCATACCCGGTCACCACACAGGATTGCAACTATAAGTATTAATTTTAATTTCAATCGCGATTAAGAAGTCTTGATGAAAATTCCGTAACGTTCATATTTTAAAATTATAACACATGTGTAATACTCCCATATACAATTTGGTGTTCTTAAAATCAGTAGTAAGAGGAGAATTCCCTTACCTATATGGTTTTGATAAGTTAACATATCCTGAGTATATGTTGTACTTCTTGAAATAAATTGCGAATACATATTTAATTTTCGAAACCAATAACGTCCATAAAGTTTATGTTCAGTAGATTAAATATAAAGTATGTATTCGAACGAAGAACGAATGAATTGATTAAATTTAATAATAGTCACAATTATGCTTATTTAGTACATTCCTTAAATTTAATACTATCGAAAATTGCTAGTACCATCCATAAATTATTCTCCTATTGTATACATTCAATGTATGGTTTTTGAAATTATTTTTGCAAGTTCAGTAATGTATTTTGACTTAGAAATTTACAAATATACACATGCACTCACATATTTAAGTATATATGCATTTAATTCTAAAGCGCCTTTAATTATTTATCAATGATTTCTTTATTATAAGTTTACTGGTAATGAAATAATAAAAATTAAAAATATTTTGAAATCTCTTGAATATATATTTAAATTAATATTTAAAATCTTAAATATATTGAAATCTTAAGCATATTATATATTAAAAATTGTATTAAATATGATACACTTTTTTGTACCTTCTAGCCATATATATGCAATTCTTTATATATTTATCAATATAATTTGGAGATAAAGTACGTATTTCATATTAAAAGGTTTCTGTGATTATTTCATTATTTACTTCAGAGAACAAGTTTAAAATAAGTAATAGTACAGGAAGGAAATTCAAAAGATTGAATGTATTTACCATTTTATATTATTAATAATGAATTATTCTGTTCACGTTAAATATTTATGAAATCATTGTTAAAACGGGTTGTTTATTTCACTTCGGAGTTTTCTAAAGAAGCACAAAGAATAATTTATAAGAATGCTAATACATTAAATGATTAATCAATTGCACAAAGCGTAAGCAAAATTTCTAAAAGTAATTTTTCTATAAACAAGAAATTTTATTTAAAAGAAAGAAACACTTAATTCTTGTAAAAGTGAAAATTGGGCTGCATGTTTAGATTTATACAGAACTTGCAGAATACACTGAAACAATTTAAAATAAATGAGATTTTCATAAACATTTTAAAATACCTCTTTTATTACTGAAGAACTCAAAAGCTGATAATGTACTGCTTTAAGTATTAAGTAATTTTTGACTTCAAAAGGAAATTCATTATTCAAAAATTAACATTAAAAAAGCATTGATGATATCAGGTTTAGCTGAAAATAAAACATTTATGTGTACTAGCATCTGGATGATAAGGAATGAAAAGTTTGCAGCTAAATTACATGATATTATTAAGTATTATAAGAAGGTGGTTCAAAAAGTGCTTGTATTTGAAGACAGATGGCGTCACTAAGGTAAATTGTTGTTCCTTTAGAAGCTGTCATATGTTAAAAAGGACCCGAAACAGCAGTGACATTGATTCAAAAGTTAGTTTTGATTTGGTAGTCAATTGGTGCCAAATTAAAATTTGATTGCTGCCAAGTCGAGTTGTAAACATCGATGAGACCCGGACTCATCAATTTATACCGGATACCAAGCAACAATCGAAACAATGGGCTGCTTCTCGTGCATCTGAATGAGTGAGGATAATCTCATCGGCCAGAAAAAATATGATGAATAATTTGTGTGATGCGAAAAGCGTCATGATCAAGAATACGAGTAATTGAGACCAGATAACTGTAGAGTTAGTCGTGATGTTTACTAAAAACGAACCATTTTTAAAACTTCGAGCGTTATCTCTTGGATTTTCTAGAGACTTTCTGAACGACTATCGTACCATAAATATGCCTTAAAATAGTCTGAAAATCACGATTTTCTGAAAGTTTACACAAAAATCTTGTATTTTCTAACATTCCAAGAAATAATTCTGATATGGTTTTAAAACACTGAAACTATAATGAAATAAAGAACAAAAATTCCTAAAACTATATAAAACTTAGTTTACCCAAATTCTTATAAAATTTGCATGCTGATTGTAAACAAACTCTAAAATCAAGACATTACTTTATTAAACAAAAAAAAAAATCGTAATTTGAATACATATTTTAATTTTAAAACAACCGAATATATGTCTTTACATATAATATAATTATCTTTGTAAAATCATTCAAAAGCTATAAGATACATTTACAGTTAGTTTTCGCACTTTGTTTATAAGCTATGCAATCTAATGCAAATCCAACTACAAATGTATCACGCAATTCTTAATAAATTAAATACATATATTTACTGATTTAATTAACTTCACCAAATAAATATATATATCAAATATAATATAATCGAATAAATCATGTATTAATATAAACTATTTATATATATATAAGCGAAATACGACTAACTGACTCATCACGAGATCTCAAAGACCGATTGACTTGAAATTTAGCACAGTTACTCATTTTGCGATATAGACGATCACTAAGAATGGATTTTACCGAAGTCTAATCCAAAATTTAATTTTCATCCGTTAATCTACTTTTATCCATCGGTTATGTAATTTTTGGCGATATGCATTAAAAATAAAGACAACATAAATGCAATGCACAAAAAAAAAATTGATTCAATTGGCTTAAAAGTAAAAAAAAAAAATATTTAAAAATGTATTTTTATTTTTATGTTAGCAATTTTCACATGCCTTACGATTACTGGGGATACGCCATGTAAAAAAATGGGAACTCATCGCACAACACAGTATCTCACGGTTGATGCGGATTTCTGTACAATGACAGATTTACTAACTTACCCATTCATTGATAAACTGTTAACAAATAAATAATTTTCTCATATATTTAAAAGACGTGGATAATTATTACCGTCAATCAATTTCTTAACATTTTAAATTTAGATTATCATTATCATTTATATATTGAAACTTTTCTTGTATTTTAAGTATAGGTTTCAAAATATAATATTATCGTCTGCCAAGTGAAGCAGGTGGGTATCAGCTAGTGCATAGTATATTAATATATTAATGTATATATATATATATATATTAATATCAGTCACGAACAACAAAATTTCAAGAAAATCGAAAAACGTTGACATATTAAAATTACCACACTTCTTTACAGCTATTAAGTTCACAACTAATATAGTTCAGATTTAAAACTAGTTTAAAGGTAAATCCTTCTAAAAATATCCCTTCAGAAGGAGTGTGCTTTTCAAGGATATGTAGCAGTCCATGAATCAAAACGTTAGTAAATGGTTCGCAGTTAAAACCAATAATGTCAAGAAAATATGTGCTAAGCGGATTGAATAAGAAGAATGTTTCCGTCGAATCACTGATAATCTGTTTGAGTTCCAAATTCTGTCACAAATTAGCTTATTAAGAGTATCTTATGCTTCTATTGTAAGCATTAATTTATTAGGAATAGAGACATTATTTTCGTAAGTAATTCAGTCACGTACTGGTGTATTTAAAACCTACGAGCACGCATATATATAAATGAAGTATTTGGATAAAATTCATTCTGCACATTAACTGAAGCTTACGTACATAATATTGTAAATTGCAGATATAGATGCTGATTTGTATGGTATTAACACATGGATCAATAAGTCCCGAGACTGTGCGGTCGTTTTTTTGCGATTTCCTCCTTCAAACGCACCAGCAAGTCAATATAATAATCACTGTTGATCGATTTACCTTTTTCGAGGTAGTCAATGAAAATCACGCCATGCGTATCCCAAAAAACTGACCCCATGACTTTGCCAGCTGACTGCTGCGTTTTCGGACGGCTTTCGCCAGCTGTGCGCCACTCAGATGACTGCCGCTTCGACTCTGGAGTGTAGAGATGTATCCATGTTTCGTCCATGGTCACGTAACGACGCAAGAAATCTTTTTTGTTGCGAGTAAATAGCGATAAACAGCTTTCTGAATCATCGACTCGTTGCTGTTTTTGTTCCATCGAAAGCAATCGCGGCACCCACTTGGAAAAAACCTTTTTCATGCTCAATTTTTCATGAAGGATAGTAAATACACTTCCATTTGATATCTGTGTCATCTCAGCAATCTCACGGAGCTTCACTTTACGATCTTTCATTATAATTTTTGTCACTTCACTCACATTTTCCGGTGTAACGGCTTCCACAGGTCTACCCGAGCGTTCCGCGTCATTTGTGTCGGTACGACCACGTTTAAACTCGGCTAATCACCGACGAATCGTTGCTTTTGATGGACAAGAGTCCGGGTAACATTTTTCAATCCATTGTTTCGCTTGCACGGTGTTTTAACAAATTAAAAAACAATGTTTTATCAGAACACGGAACTCGGTTTTTTCCCATTTTTTAAACAAACTACAAAACGACTTTACTCCAACCTCGATAACTCAGCTGTTTCTGGTCCGATCGACTTAAAATTTTGACACGTTTCAAGCAAAGGTTAGTACTCTAGAAAGACCTGGTTACTGGTTTACTACGAGCGCCATCTCTGGGTTAGTCTCGGAACTTATTGATCCATGTGTTAGAAATCGGTACATTGTAGTTACTCGCAATTTAGAGAAGATAGAGTTCAATCTGCTAAGTTCTGTTATAAGTAGTGCCTTCGAAAAGTCAAGAAAAGCTAAAAGAAATGTACAACTTTTGATGGTGACAATGTAGCAAAATATAAGATCGATAAATAAGAAGAATTAAACATTTACACACACACACACACAGAGAGAGAGAGAGAGAAAATAGTTTGTTTTTAGTAAGCATCACTATTTGGACCTATTTTGTGTTCAATATCTATTGTTTGTATTTTTGTGTGAATTCAATGTCTTTATTTCATTAGTACTTTTGTGGTATCTTTGGTTTATATGTATGTGATGCTATTCCCACACAAACAACCCAGTTTTTATTTGTTGCGTGTTGGCAACATCCTTGTTTTTGGAACAAACTTTGTTTTGGAGGGAGACACCATTAGTGTGTTACTGTTAGTATATGAGCTCGACGTACAGTATAGCTGCTGGCAATCGTTAAAATAAATTTATAGTTTGTTTAAAAGTTTCTTATCTGTTTACACACGACTAATCACGATTCCCTAAACAACTGTCTAAGTCTGAGTTATTTCAATCAATTGGTTTATTTTTAACTTTGATTGAAGGAAGAAACTTATTTAGAAAAACTAGAAGAAAAGTTAATTTTAAGATGTAATTGAATACTTATATTTAAAAGGCTTAACACCGAAAGAAATAAAAGCTTAACTGTTTCAAGTTTATGGCACATATGTTTCTATGTTTGCAACAACATACAATTATATAAATGAGTTTAAACGTGGCCGTGCATATAGAAAGCTTTAACGTTGTTTGGGTTTCCAGTTAAAGTGACTACTCCCGGAATGTCCAATATATGGTTTTAAGTTATCGAGAAATCAACGTGCACGAAATACTTGAGGCTACTCGCATATCTGTAAGTACAATGTTTCCATTTTTGCACGAAAAAAAAATCTTGGCAAGATGAGTGCCGTGTTTGTTCTCAAGGGAAAATAAACTCAATGGTGGAATCGACTGTGAAGGATGTTTCGGGGCTTTTTCGTCACAATCCTAGCTTGTTTCTGCGTCGATTTATATTACACTTCAGAGACAAAGGAACCGACAAAACAGTGGAGTTTTGAAGGCGAAATCGGGTGGCCATGATTTGATCAATGATTACTATGGTGTTTTTGGATGCACATCTACATCGATTACTTGGAATTTGGGAAAAAGCAATAACTGAAGAGTATTGTGCGTCGCTTTAGCATCAGTTAAGCGAATAAACCAATAAAAAACGTCCTCATTTGTTAAATAAAATGATCCTCTTCCATCAAGACAATACACGAGGGCACATCTGTGCAGGTTCATAGGCCAAAATCATGGAATTAAAGTTCGATTTATTACAAGATCCACAGTATTCATCGTATTTGGCCTTTGTTTTTACTTCCAAACTTAAAAAAAAATGGTATGGTGGACAATGTTTTACCTTGAATGATATCATCGCCCAAACAGATGCCTATTTTGAGGACTTTTCGAAATCTTACTTTTTAGATGGCTTAAAAAAATTGGAGAAATACTTGGAACAGTGTACAGAGCTGAAAGGAGGTTATATAGAAAATAAGTAGAAGTTGACTAATGAAATATCTTTGTTTCAATATTAATTATATAATGATAAAGAACTGTATTTCTGATTCATTGAAATTGATGTATTTTCTAGCTATGATAATTGACTTTCATTAATGCGTATAAAAATTTTTATGACCATTAAAACCCTTATTTCTCATACACATTTTCTGGAAATGCCTGTTATTTAAACAACTGTAACTTTCAAAGTACAATAAACTTTGTACTTTGTACTCAGTTTATTGTACTTTTAAACCTCACTAGACTTCAGAATATAATATATAATTTTTTCTTGCTAAGAAAGGTACTTTAAATATTTTGTTGCCTTTATATAAATGGGATATATACAATTCAATGTTAGAAACATATGTTGCAGTATAAATTACTCTTATTTTTCTCCATTCCTGAAAGCAGGAACTGTAAAATGGTCATTTTTCAGAAAAAAGAATAAGATTTAAAGTCATTACATTTATGCATGACATACACAAATAAAAAATACAATTTTGGTCAACATATTTAGATCATGGATTTATTTTCGGAAACTTTATGCAAATCTTTTTAAAAGAATATCAATTTTTTAAAAGAAATATTTTAAAAAAGTTTATATTAAAACATAAATTACCTTAAGCCAAAATTTAATAAAAGAACACGAACTACTTCATATTTTAAAGCCGCGATATTTTTATTTCTTTATTTATTTTCAAATTTAGAAAACATCAAATGAAAAAAAGTTCCAAAACAAAAGACCGGATCAGTTTATGCGTACTCAAACAAATAAAGCTTGTTTAACAAATAAATCCCTCCCTTACTCAAAGAAAGCCTGACCTACTTTGCAGATAAAAGTTTTAAAATGGACTCGAACTATTTTTTGGCTATAATACACAACAAAATATTTTTATTGAATGCTCACGGGTAGCTAGTACGTGTGTAAAACGAAAGTGAAAAATAATAATAAAAAAAAAATCAAAGAAGGGGGAAAAAAAAGATCGAAATGGCGTACAGGAGGCAACTATTCTTTGAGCTTGACAGACGGAAGACTGTACAGTCTGTGTTTGAAAAATAACTCCTTACTTTTAAGTCTCAGTTTAATATCCTGGCTTTGCTCCAGAACTTTCCTTCCACTTCTGACAAGGTCTGACAATATTAAAATGGCCCTGTAGGAGACTTGGATTTCCGGATCTATTTCTTTCTTTATTTTTTTGGCGAATTATTTTATTATATTTTTCGTTTTGGCGTGTTGAGGTGATATTACGCCCGTGTCCTTGGCGAGTGAAATAATGAATTACGATTCCAGTTGCGCGTTACGTGTTTTGGAAGTGAAACAATTTTGAATTTTGGGGAAGAATTGCGTTGCGTATTGGCACGATTTTATTTGAAGAGTAAGAATAATTATTCAAATATGTAATGGGTTATCTTAGCCTTATCGTGTTTTGTTCAATCAACGGAGTTCCTGTTTCGCTTTTTTTCTGCTAAGGTTACATTAATAAGACATTGTATCATTGAAAAAAAAAACAATGGAAAAAAATATTACAATATAGTATACAGAAATGAATGGGACCAGGTAAATCATTAACGATTTGTCGAAAAAAAATGGTTTAGCAGACTATTTGTTTAATAGTAAAATGTTTAAATAATATGATTTGATACATCTAAATATTAATAAATTATCAAACATGTTTTTACTTCCTTAAGGTATCCGTACACCTTTAAAACGTCATTTTTTTTTCTCAAAATTTTCCATTTTCTAATTTTAATGTCAGCTTATAATTTAATTTTTTTTTCTAATAGTGTTTGAAATTTGTTTATACCTTATTTCGAACTTAAGTTACAGGGAATTGAATTTTACTCGGTAGCTAATTTTTAATTGCATTTGAAAGCTTGTTTTCGATTTTTCTCAAAATGAATTTTCTCGACATATTTACATATGGCAACGTAGATATCAGAAACAATTATGAAATTAATTATTTTAACTATTGCAATTATCTTCTTTATATAGTTTTTAAGAACCACTACTACATTCATGGTTGTGATATTGATACGTTTTAAGTAACAAACGTGTACATCATGTATTGTTATAACTTTTTTTTTGGTCTTTCGTTGTTATTTAACACGAAACACAATAAAAATTATAGTAATATGATTTTCATCATGTAAGTAGTACCATCCCCAAAATTGTTATGATGAATAAGATAAAATTCACAGAATAATGAAATTTTTGTTTACTTTTGAGTTATGAGCATTTGTTCTGATAATCAATTTATGTACTATTTTCGCAATGTTTTCCAGTCCAAAAAAAATTTTTGAATTAAAAACAGATTACTAAATGTGTTTTTATAGTTTTAGATTATATTTTGTTGCATTAAAAATTTTTGATAGCAACTATTAATTTATTCCAAAAATTTTCTCCAAAAGATGTATAGATACCTTAATTTTTCAATTTTTAACAAAACATTTATTCTAAAAGGTATTTCTTTCTTTGTACTTTTTTTCCTTTCTTGATGCATTGTCATTTGAAATTTTACTTCAATGACTTAATTCCATCTGAAATGTATATTTCCTGGTAATTTAATTTCCTCCTCAATGTCCACTTTCTGTTTTCCTAGTTTTATTAATTAAATATGTGTTAACAATCATTAGAAATCAGCTTGATAAAGGAATTAAAATAAACACTGTCTTATTGCAACATGTGTTCAAACTATTTGACATTTGAGAATGAGAAATTAACAATGTATATTTATGAGGGGGACTTTATGGCATTTTCTCCTTTAAATAATCCTTTGGGGTCTAAATAAATTTGGTTGTGATGAATATGCCTCTCGATAGATGAGATAGAACTTTTGTAAATTAGAAATGAATTAGTGAAGTGCAGTGAACAGATTTGAGAAGATGCGTGTATAAGCAGCAAAAAATTTGATACTGAAGGAATGCCTCTATTCTAAAACCATATGACTTCTCACAGCCCTAAGTCTTCGTCTTTTTCTCTTTTCATGTAGCGTCCACGTCACTGCAATTCTGGTTTTATCATTTGATGGCATTCTGAGTATATGTCCAATCCATAACCAGCAATTTTTTTTTTTTTGTATAATTTGGGTTGAAATAGGTTTGGCAAATGTTTTAATATAAACAATTTTACTTTAAAATGGATATTTTTAAACATTTTTTTTTTTTTTGCTTAAAAGAGTAAGTTATATTATTTATTCATTTTGAGTTATGCGTAAAAAGAATTTTTTTGATATCTTTTTTGAGTTAGATATTATTTCAATATTATTTTTTAAACTGCGTGTTTCTCATTTTTTTTTAATTTGATTAGATATTAGGTTGTTTTGAAGTACATTTTAGCAAGTAGTATTAGTATCGTTCATGCTTTATAACACGAATACAAAAAATTGACAAATATAATACAGGGCACGTACAAAAGAATAGCCAAATTGGAAGATATATTGTCACAAAAATGAAGAAGTTACAACCTTTTGGGTCAAATTAAATTAAAAATAACACTTTCAAGCTTATGAAAGTATAAATGATGATTGGGACATATCCAGAAAAACGAATGATATCCGACCGTTAATATATTTCATCACATACTCAGTATGTTCGGTATCTGGTGCAATTATTCACTTTATTTGTTCGTCAATGTTCACTGAAAACGCGAAAACAAAACACTTTACATTTTTATGTAATCCCAATGAAAAAATGTCGTAGGGCTTAAGGAGTTAAACCAAGGCTTCCAAAGGAACACGGATTAAGATCAAGATCAACATCTTCTCTGGGAACAATCCATCGTAGCGGCAATATGTCATTTAAGTATCAAAGAACAAATAAAATTGTATGGAAAGCGAAATGGAAACGCGATTAACTTTCAAACTATGTAAGTTATAGCTGGTATACGCTGTAAAGTTAGGGTTTCCTAGGACAGCGTAGCCGTTATATAGCGGCCGCTATATAGCGGTTGATGACATCACTAAAGCAATGTCTATGTAAACCAGTTGGCGCGCTTTTCTACAGAGCGCTGAAAGCTAGGGGAACGAAAATCAAAGAATAAGTTATGGTTTCCAATTAAAGACTTGACTAGGAAGATAAAGGACGTCTTTCACCGCATTATTGTGTCCGCAAGATAACGATCCTAGGAATCCATAGTTTTACACTAAGTGATGAAGAACAGAGAATTAATTGTTACGACTTTTCTCTCTATCACCTCGACAAAGACGAGTTTTTCATTTTTAAGCGAGCTTTTAGAGATGAAGAGAAATTTCATATCAAATGTAAAATCATCTAATGCAATGCTCACAAAAGGGGTTTCAGCAACCATCGAAATGGAACATATTTAACCAAAGGTTAATGTGTTTTCTATCAAATCACGTGGTAATTAGGAGGTTCATTTTCTTTTCCCCAATCCATTGTTACAGGAATTACTAACGTTGATATACTAAAGATTTGGCTTTTTTCATTGTAAGAAGAGGAAGAAATTGGTCTATTTCTGTATATTTTTACATATGTGTGTATGTGCATGTGTGTAAATTATTTTTAATATAATTTTGCAAAGAGAAATTAAAAATGAAATAATTATAATTTATAAATTTCCTTTTTTTTCTCTGGTTTAAAAAAATATTCTAAAAAATTTTATTCTAAGTTTTTAATCTGTTTTTTCTCTTTTTATTTTGCTTCTAATTTTTGGCTTATTTTTTCTCTTTCTACTAGATTAAAGTCTTAATTATTTATTTATGTCACTTTTACTCTAATAAACGGCATTGCTATGCTTGGTTTTAAAAAGGTAAAATATTTGTTGGTTTAATTTAAAAACTTTGTTGTTATAAGTTATTTGTATCTGTTAAAAAATATGTTCATATTTATTATCCTATAAACTAAAAAAAATATATGTAGGCTCTTCAAAATATGTTCATATTTCTTTTTTGATAATTTTTAAGCTGAAAGTAATTTTTATATCTTAGGAAAATATATTAGTTAATTTTGTTTCTTTAATTTTTTTTAAATATATTTAAGCTATTTTGCTATTTTAAATGAAATATTTATATATATATGTAACATAGTATCATCTATCTTTTCATACATCTATTGAATGTAAGTCATGAAAATAACACAGTCGAGGCTCATTGCAGTTTCACGGAACTACTTTTATTTTAAGTGGAGAGAGAGACCATTTCGACTCCACCGTTGGCTACAGACTATTTCATCACAAGAAAGCAAGAGAAGCGAAGCGATAAGAAGAGAGCATTTATCGTTATGTTTTTGATTATATACGAGGGAAAATTCACTTGAAACGTCAGAAACACGTATTATGGGTAGAGGTATTCTGGGGAAATATCATAATAGACAGGGAATCTGTAGGGATTGTTTTGACAGATTTATAATCGGGGTAATGCGGATTTAAATAGTTTTAAGAGCGCGTGATCTAATAAATAAAATGATAATTTGGAAGGGGATCAGGAAACACGAATGAACATATCTTTTAAAGGAGGGAATGGGCAAATTTAGTAAATTAAATTATTTTAGTGAGAAATTAATGGGAATTAAGTGAAATCATTACACACACACACATATATATATATATTCTTGTATTCGACGTTATTTAAATTAATTTTCAATCACGGTCAACGATGACAACGAAACTTCAACTGATTCTTTACAATTCTTTTGCTATACGACATCGCGTGCATAGCTTGAGTTTCATTTATCAAGTAACAGTTGCCATAATTATTCACGACTAATTTTAGTGACTCCAGAATTCATAGACATGAATGAATGTTAATATCGCTAGCTGATAATTTCGCTACAATGACTATTCGACTATTATAGGCCAAAGTACATTGTGTTTTAAATAACATATTTAACATTTGAAATGCGGTTAATTCTGATTTTTTTTCTTCCTTTAATTATTTAATTGAAGGCTCAAGGAGGATGAAAATAAACTCCAGAGATTTAAGAAATAAGTTAAAATATTTTTGATGCAAATGAATGAATATTACAATGATGCAAAGAGTCACCAAAGTTACGAAGTATGACAAATTCTGTAAGCAGTCGCTAGTATTAAGCTCTAAATTCGGGCAGTTTCTAGTCTTGTTTCGTCACCATTTTCTCTAGGTTTGTTTTTCTTCATTTTGATGCATATTTTTTTTTCTTTTTTATTTTAATGTGTTTTTCAACATAATCTGAATTTCTAAAATTAAGGATATGAAATCTGCACCTAACCCTTTAAACAGAACTGTATAATTCTCGTTAATCACTGGAAGATCTTAAACCTTGTCTTTGTCTTTGCAACAGTCAGTAACACGCATATCATCGCAAATTCGCATTCCGGTCTTTAGATACGTCAAAATAATGGGAGGGGGTATAAAAATGAAGTAACAGAAATAAAAATAGGAACTTTCATATATCCACTTGAATCCAGTCTAGTGGAATTGATACGTCTTCAAGATCAAGAAACAAAGAAAATTAGTTTTCTGTTTTAATCTACAAGCTGATTTAAAATGATTCATTCGATTTCAGATTTCCATATTTGGAAAACTGAACGTCACTGAGTGATAAGTAATATAGGAATACCAAGGGAAAATACAGAAGTGTCCGCAAAAAATTCTTTTTGTTTCACGTATAACGTCAATTCGATACGTAAATTTCTTCCAAACATGTTGTAAACTCTTAGTGGTAATTGATTTTACAGCGATAGAAATTCATTATGTAAGTTCAATTAAAATTGTGGATAATGGTGATGAATACGCCTAATCTTTCACAAACCTCCAAAGGAAGAAATTGCTTGGAATATCAGGTGATTAGACATGAGAATCGCTTTTTTGGTGACTTAGGTGTCCAGCTGTGTAGCCTCAAGTCCTATTGTCCATTGTGACCTATCCAACTTCGTGGTGGTTCCGTGATATTTTCTCAATCAGCTGTACTCAAAAAGAATCTCGAAGAACACACTAGATCCAAATATTTTTCACGAAATGAAACTTCCACAGTTTTCCTTTGTATTCAGGTACAACTTGTCACTTTGTGTTGTTTATTTTTGAAAATGTGGAGTTTTGAAATTGGATCAATCATTTTGAATAACATTGTATTTTTTTTTAAAATCCATTGATGTTTTTTCCGAAAAAAGGCGGTAACTTTCTTAAAATCTTTATTTTTTAAAAAAAAAAAACATAAATTAAAAAGCAATTAGATACGGGCTATGATTTTAAAGGCACAAATGTTTGTTTTATTAATCGTTCTTCATCCTGTTCAGGAAAAAGTTGCCACACATTGCCAAAGTGATTTCTATATACAAAAACAGAAAACTTCAGATCGATATTTGTAAGATATTTTTTTTTCTTTTGCAAAATTAATTTGACTTTTAATTACCATACTGAGAATTTTGAAAATAGAATAATATTTTTGAAAAAGCAAAAGTATAGACTTCTATTTGTAACTAAACCTTTCTTTACTGGAAAAAATAAAATTCTTAAGCAAGCTCTAACGATACATTCCATTTCGATTGACGTCGTATATTTTTATATCCGAGAATGAAATTCAATGTTTATTTCAAGAACACTCTGGAGCAAAAGATTTCCTTAAAAAATCATCTGAGTTACTTCAAGAATGCAATTTAAGAATCGTTCCTTTCTCCTCTCGAAACAAAGGTCGCAATCATTCAGTTCATCAACCTAGAATAAACTTTTTATTCTTCTTTTACGAAAACCCTAGAGCAGAAAATCCGCAATTTTTAACTCAACCTGTTGTACTTTTGACATTACAACTTAAAGAACAAACGAAAAGAGAATGAATAGTAGACATAAAGTTTAAGCGCAGTTTAGTATGTTTGATTTCGATGTTTTTCTTCAATAATTTTTAAAATAATCTTTTAGGTGCTTGTTATTTATGAGGATTGTTTTTATTCTTAAACAAAGATCGAGTCTTATTTTAAATAATAGCTTATAGTTATTTGAAATATAATAATAATAAATAAATGTGTTGTAAATGTGATAATTATCAAAATAAGTAAGACATTTGGTCCGAATAGTGATTAACTGAAGAAAATGCAAGAGCCAATTTGATGAAACCAGCGATATTCAAGTCTAGTCTTTGTTTCCTATTCTGGTTTCCTAGTATATAGTTGTGTTCAATAATTGAACTTGCAATGTGGCAAATTTAATTTAGATTTGTTCCTCTTTAAGCACTATATGGAAGCTAAGAGAACAAGTATCTATATATATTGAAATCCAAACTTATGTGACACACCAAAGGAATAGCTTCTATTGGTCCATACAGCATCTGAGGTTGAAGATTGTTTTGGTTCCTTTGTCTGTTGATATTAGCTGGACTTAACGCAATGCCTTTCAAGCTCTTATTACCATAACTAAGAAGACTTGTTATCGACGTCAGGGGAACTCTCGTGTCATGATGTTTCAGTCAGCAGGGCTTGGGAGAAAGACAGATCTGACTATGAAAGTCTCTAAAGGTTCTCCAGTGGGCACTTGAGATGTCTCTGATTCTTCGATGAACTCAAGACGTTTCCCATCTGCATCTTGTATGGTTTTGTGGGTACCTAAACTTCATACCTTCTTACGTGACTCAATTTGACGGAGATGATTCTAACCTGATATGGCAACGGAAGTCATCATTAATGGTCTCATGAATTTGTTAAGGCCGAATGCTAAATCAGAGGGATAAGAAACCCCACCATCACAACAACACCTGTCGAAATGTCGTCCTTGTACGATTGAGAGTGAGATTTTAAATTACGAGATGCTGTATTAACAAAATTCAAGAAGCTCTATAGCGGTATTAATCGAAGCCAAATAATTAACCAAGTACCGAATCCAGCTTGTTTTGAAATTTTTAAGAAAAATTCAAAAATTGTTAAATATGCATTTGATATACCAATATAATCCTAGTTTAAGGAAGGTTACTTAATTGATAAATAAAACAAGACTTTATTATTTGTTCGCCTTACAATCAATCCTTCGTCGAAATATTCATGATATATACAGAATAACCTAAATAATTAAATCAAAATATGGCTCACCACATACCTAGATCAGGATCTAATAAAGACTGTGTAAAAATTCTATACCATAAATAGCCTATATAATATTTGAAGTTGCATTCCGAACACACAATCTATCTTATTTAACCATCTAAGATACGTCCTGAATCATTTTTTGTTTTACATTTTTATCCCAATTTTTATTTATTTATCCCCAATACACAAGCTGCATTCCGCGTTAAAAGATACAAATAACTTCTCCAAACTATGTGCAGTTACACAGAAAAATATCTGCTAATAATACTTCACTAAGGAATTTATGGATCAATAATTAATCTAAGCAACATCGGTAAAAAAACAAACAACAATAATACATTACAATAATTATGATGGATAATAATCGACTATATAAATTACAGTTATAAGTTTTGGTGTAGTTAGAACTTCTCCATTAGTCAATATTAGAGAATTTCTGTATAAGATAAGAATTTATCGCTAATATGAATGTAATATTAGGATTTATGTAGAATATCGAAATATTTAAATTAGAAAATCAGATGCATACCCATTTTTTGAAAAAAGTAATACAATAAAATATCATAGTAATTATTTCAAAATTAGTGTTTTATTAATTAAAGGATTATTACAGTTACAATTGATCCAAAACACGTAATTTTCCTTATAATGAATAAAATTCATAGACATCGTGATAATAATAATAATAATAATGGTATTAAATAATCCGCAAATTCTCTGTAAGAAGGATGGATGATTTAAATTTAAGATTTCAAAATTAAAAATTCCAGTAACATATTTTATCAATGGTTTTCAAAGATTACGAAATCTATAAAAAACTAATACCTAAACATTTATCTTTTGTGAAATGGATTTTGTATATTTTGAATTCCCACCAAATTACAATGTATGTAATTGTACAGTTATCAACCATTTCGTTTAGAAACATTAATATTTTATGTTATTGATCGCTTTTGAGTAGGGCCACAAGTCATCGCCGGAAGAGATTTTATTTCACTGATGGAAAGCACTTTACCGTCCAACAAGTTCATAACTCTCAGAACGATAGCATCTGGTCTGTAGACGCTTCAAGCATCTCGGCAATTGTTGAACATCGCCAATAGCCAAAGTTGGTCAAGGTCTGGAGCGGAATTTACACAAGCGGCAAAACAACTCTTGTTTTTGTCGATAGGGGCGTTAAAATTAATCAAAAAAGTGTACTAGCGGGACAATCTAGAAACTGTTGTACTTACATGTGCCAAAAAGCACTTTGGTAATGTAAAATGGATGTTTCATCAAGTCTCCGCACCAACTTACAAGGCCAAAAAGATACAAGAGTGATGCAAGGCGCATTTTACAGGCATGATATTATCTGCAGTGTGGACACCGTACTGGCCAGTTTTCGATCCTAGGTATTACAGTTTATGGTCCATTTTGGTGTCTAGGACCTGCACTGAACCACACAAAAGCTTGGACTCTCTAAAGCAATCACTTCGGTGGAAATACAATAGATTAAAAGTAGAAAACTTGCAGCTTATTGCTGAAAATTACAATAAGAGTTTGCCTCTCTGCTTCACAGGAAAAGGCGGCCATTTTGAAATCAATTAAATTCATTTTTTACAAAAGTATACTCTTGTAATTATTTGTTATATTTTGTTAATTTATTTTTAATAAAATTATATTAAAAATTGCTTGTCCGATTTTTTTTCCGTACTCTGTATACAATGTAAACTTACTTCAAATTAACCAAAAAATCCAATTAAGTTCTTGAAGCTTTGTTGAAAAGTGAAAATAACTTATTAACTCCAAACAAACTATTTTTTATCACGTATGATGTGTCTAGAATCATAGATGTTATCAATGTTTTGTCCGGTTACCATAGATACTGAAATGTCTATGAAATATATTATTTCATGGATGTCGTGTAATCACTCTATATCATATCACAAGGCTAGACATTAAACTTTTCGAAACTTTTTAGCACTTTGAAAACTTGATCGATAGATAACCGAAGATAAAGACACGACCCATTATTATTTTATAAATATACGAGTACAAGTAATTGTCATTTTTAAATTGCACGAATATAGTACGTACTTGGTTTTACTTAAAATGTAACAGTGTCAAGTAATAAACTTAGTAAAATTTACATCGTAGTAGCTTTTGTAAGGGCATCTCTATTTCAGTGATGAATAAGGGTGTACCTCAATAGGAGGTCTTGCTGTATAAATTAATTTCTTTCTTAAATAACTAACAATATTCGCGCGAGTTAATTTTTTTTCTAATTTTTACACGTTTTATTCTTAATTCTAAAGGCAATTAATTGAGGGCAGTACTATCATTATATTTAATGATTCGGCAGTATAAATGTTGGATTAAATAGCACAAATTAATGTTGTTAAAAGTTGTATGTCAGTTTTGTTCTTTCTCTATTTCTTAACTTTAATTATATTTTTTGAATTAAAGATAGTAACTTTTATCTTTTATTTTTCAATTAATTTAGATTTAAATTAGAGATTTTTTGAGACTTTTCCTTAGTTTCATTGCTCTGTTAAATTGGGAGGTACGTTTTATTTTATGTATATTTTATTGATTGTGAAAGTTTGATGATTAAAGCATGATTCAGCAGATCATCTCTATCATAATCTAGAGACAGTATTGCATAGCTTTGTTTCCACTTTGCTTCTTTTTTAAGGATTTTCCTTTTTTTTTCAATAATTTCTTGCGGTTTTATTATGCGCATACTTCGATTTTTTAAGTTTATTGTTCTTTTTTATATTTTTTAAATAAATTTATCTCTGAAAACACAATAATTAACAATTTTCTTAGATTTTTTCAGTACTTTCCTGAAATTTTTTCTTTTAATTACTTAATTTTAAATAGGCATTCTTTCTCTCTATGCTGTACCATGTGATTAACGTTTATCTACCTTTGCGTTTTAAATTAATATATATTGATAGTTGCATATATATATCTGATATGTATATCATATATATTTTATAATGCAAATATAATATATATATAAATAAAATGTTACATATATATATGCAAATTATATATATATATACTCATCTGATAATACCATATATATATATATGATATATAATTGATATATTGTGGTGGCATTCATTTAAAGTTAAATAATACATTTTTATTTTTTTATGGCTTTGTCCCCAGTCATACATAAATAGATTAACAGCACATTACTTCAAAGATAAGGCATCATCTGTTATGCTTAAAACTGATGATTTTCATTAATACAATTTTCATCCAATCCCGGGGGACTTCCTTTCAGTTACGACAGGAAAAACAGCAATTTAGTTCTCCTCCCCTTTAAGAAGCGTTTCTCAAATCTTGGCAAATATTTCCATTTAGGAGACAATAATTGATTCTTCAGGATCCAAGCTAAAATGCTTTCATTTTATGTGCGGCTAATTTTCTGCAGAATAATGAGAAATTGCAATTTACTTACTGACAAATTCTTGGAAGGAATCAGGTCTTACTTTGTCATTTTCATTTCAGGAATAAAGAGGTTTAATCTGAAGCCTTTTCTTGTCTACACACGTTTGTGTGCTAGTCGTAATAGACTTATACTCATCCTTGTTGACAAAAACTATCTTGTTGTCACTTTTTCGTCACCAGATTGTGATTGCTATAATGTTTAAGTGTTCTTCTTTTTTTACCTGCTAGTATTATGGGTCTTCATAACCTATTGAACTTTAGAAAATTGATTTTTCGTAAAATAAACACATTTTTGTTTTAAAACGCACTTCGTGAAAATAGTGTAATTATGTTTCCAGATATGACTTAAATGGAGCATATTTACTTTTGATCAACTTTTTTTGTTTCGAAAATCTTAAAAGACAGTTTCTAAAAATGAAATGTTTCATTATTTAGCACGAGGTATCTTATAAACATTTTAAAATCATCTCAGGAAAATTGTACAATTATAGAGGGTGATCAATTTCAAACTTTACCCGTTGGGTTTTCTTATTACCCATAAATCTGACGGATATGGCGACTATTCTAACATTGAAATTTAATTGTTTGAACCTTGTTTAAGTGTGAGAGACAGTTTCTAACACTGTTGGACAATTAAAAGTTTATTTGTGAGGTAAAGTAGAAAAAAAAAATAAATAAAGTCGCACAATGTTTCTTAATCCGGAGATAATTTTATTTTTGAAAAGCATAATTTAACTCAATGTGTTTTCATTACCATTCCTTAGAGCAAATGTTTAAAATGTTCGTCACCATTCTGAATGCAAACATGAACAGGTCGAAACATGTTTTTTGACACACTTCGCAATATTTTTGGTGTTATTGATGATGATGTTTCTTCAGTTATGATTTGTTTTAATTGATCAATGTTTTCAGGACTTCTCTCAAAAATCCTATCTTTGAGATAACCCTACAAAAGAAATCTAATGGTGTGAGGTCTAGTGACCTCAGTAGTCAAAGATTTATTGAATTGAAACGGTCATCAAAGAATTCCTTAAGCACTCAGAATTCCTTAAGTTTGAATTATGTCCAGGTACTCTTCGTTCTTTAAAATCAACGAACTAGATCATGCAGACGATTTTTATTGTTTCCATTCATAATCTTACGAAATAAGCTTTTAAAAATAAGAAATAATAAAAAAAAAACTCTGAAAGAAGCTGACGATTTATACATATTATATCCGCAGAACCGGATTAAAGATTACTAATGATGTTCACACGAATTTATGTTTAAAACCAAGTTTTCGCATATAGAAAATGAAAAAAAAAATACGATCCCCGTACATTAAATATAGACATATTAAATAAGAAAGGATGTTGATAGTCCCGCTACATATATTACAGATATGGATAATGCAAAAAAACAAACGGATGCTCTTTCAAATTGATCTCCCTGTATAATCATATTTGCGTAATGTGAAATAAAATTATGATTTGTACACTTTTTGATAATTTTTCTGTGGGAAACACATAATAAAATTTTTCAAATTTTAATATAAGCTGAGTGAGTGAGTGAATGTTGAGTTTATTGGCGCAAGAGCCAAATATGCCTATGCTACGACAAACAAGATTTAATTGTGGTCTAGATGTGAAGAAATTGAAGAAAAGACAAAAACTGGTTGACAAGAAGGAGGGTCGAAAATAGAGAAGGATCGCTAGGGTAACCTGGGGGTGCGTCACCCGTGTTTACCAAAGACAGTAAACCCCATAGGAAAGAAAAAATCACTCGGGTGCCTCGGGGTCATGATGCCCGTACTGACCTGAAGAAGGCAAGTCCCTTAGATCCCCTGATATAATCCCCAGGGGCAGGGTGTCTGCCAAACTCCCAGACGCTGGGTACCCAATTTAGTCGCCTCTTACGACATACATGAGCTACAGTGAGACTATTCTGTCATCCCCAGTCACCCCACGGATCTTTAATATAAACTATAACAAACTTTAAATATTGAAAACTGTACAAAGTGCTTATTTTTTTTTTTTGATTCATTACACTTGTCAGAATTTATTTATATTTTGAGACTAAAATTATACATTTTGAATAAAAACAAATATTTCACGACTGCTTACGCAACTCATTAACTTTAAATAATCTGAAAACATAGCGTTGACAATAAGTAATATCTTTTAAATTATTTTAAATTTTCGCAATTATTTAAAGTTGGTTTATCAGAGTACAAATTATAAATTATAACACACACATTAATTGTATCATTTCATTCAAATCTTAGAAATATATAAAGAAACTTAAAGAAAGTGGAAAACAATAACGATGTATTACGTTTAACAGTCAATGACCCTTTAAATATTTTAAATAGTACACTTTAACTTAAACAAACTTAGATTTAGAGAATCCTCACTGACAACGTCTTAGTTTTGTAAAAGACGTTTCATTTTGTAAGAGCATTACATGATTACTTTGTTGAATCTCATTTTCGCTACTATTTATTTGAGCCATCGTAACTCAATAAAAGTTCTGTCAAGGAACAGTCGGTTAAGAAACTCAAACTTCTTTAATACGATTCTTTTTATATGATCACAAAGTAAATGTTTTGCTATTGAATGTGGAACTAAAATCATCTCGCTTCCTCAAACGAAATTATAGAAAACATTCTACTTGTCTGAATAGCTGCTAAATGGGACTTGACTCGGGGTCAAACTTAAATACATTTGCAATTTGAGTCATCCCGCAACCGAATTCAATTTTGGCGCCAATGTTTCTTGCAAAGAATCAAGTAATAAAAAAAAAAAAAAAAAAAATCAATGCCTACTTAGGTCAACAAAGAAAATTTATATTTTAGTTACTTTTTATTAAATAATTACAATCAATGTAAAAATGTATATACATATGACAGAATCACAATATTAAGTGGCAAAAGAAATTTTTTTCCAGTGATTATTTGGAGGTATTTTCCCAAATGTGGTTACCCTAATCCAATTCGTGAAATCGAAGTTCAGCCAAAAAAAAACCGCCAAGTTTGGCAGTTTTTTAAATCGCGCCAAATGGTTGGGCTAAACTACATTTTCACCAATTAAATTTAATTAAATGAATAAATAATTCAAAAAACTGTATTAAGATCAAGTGTCATCCACTACAAGTTTAAAAAAATCTATTTGAACTTGAGTGGATGAATAAAAGTATTTTATTAACGATTGAAAATTTGAACAAGATATATATAAGGAGAATTTGAGCTAATAGTAAGAATTTAAAAAGCATTATCAAGCTTTAAATTCTTCGCCTCATAAGAACTTTTCTAATTTCTCTATCTGAGCTATCTGATGTCTTTCCTACCCTCAACGCTTCAATAAATAGCTATTCTAATTTACACAAGTCACAGTTTATTCGCAAGTCGTGTTTCTCAAAACAAATAATGCTATAAAGAATTCCAAAAGGTGTACTAACACCAGGGGTTGCTTTTTGATTTTTATACTTAAATTTTCAAATTCTTTCCAACCAAATTAAACATGGCTACACAAATTAAATTAATATTATAAGTGTAGAGAACGGATTTAAAGAAATACATACATAAAATCGACATAGATTTGAAAATTATGGTTACGGTTTGAAAATGAAGCGAAAAAGCATCTAAGATCTTTCGGATTGAGTACGAGCTAAATAAACCCTTTGATTTCCTAAAGAGGACAAGCTATATCACTTAATAAACTCAATATCACTGAATAAACTGAACTTAAGAATTATTTGCCTTCCTGTTCATTTGATTGTGTTATCTGTTGATTATATTACTACACTTATTTTGGAAGGGGGATTAAGCGAGAATCATTGGGTGTTATAAGGTTTATCCGATGGGAAATATCTTTGAAAATTGTTACAAATTTTGATTTAAAAAATAATAATTTGCTTAAGGTTCCCGTCTACCCGAGATTTTGGTTTCGTGGACATAATGCTAATCCTATGGAATTTCGACTTTAATTCTCACAACTTAACTATTTAATCTATTTGGATGCAATAGAGTGCATCTTAAAGGGCAAAAAAACAACGAAAACTTCTGCAGAATTACTTTCCCCCTCCGACTTCCGAAAATATTTTTACCCCTAGTTTAAAGATTCGTTTGCGTTTTCCAGTCTTTAAAAAAATATTTTAAAATATTTTTTAAAGTTTGAGGAAAAAAGTAATTTTACAGGATTCATTATTTTTTGCTCTTTAGAATGCAGTTTATTGCATTCAAATAGATCAAATAGTAAATATTTGATAGCAAAAGGAAAAATCCCATAGGATTAACATTACACTCACAAAATCAAAATGGTAGGTAGAAGGAAGCCTTAATAAACTAATTGGTTTTCTACTTGGTGTTTAGTACAGTATCCATGAGAAGTGTGGACCATTTGAAACCAGTGAACCATCTTTGTAAAAGTCCCTTTAACCTCAAAAAAACTTAGCATATCACAATTTAGAAACAATTGCTATCAGATATCGATTCTATAGCTAACTTGCCACCTTTTCCTTTCTGAGCAAAAGTATAAATCTAATTTCCTCCTTTGCGTGTATGGCCTAAGTCCAGTGTTCCCGATAAATTACCAGTCGCGTATGATTATGTCTATCACACAGCCCGAGGGCGGGTATTTTTAGCTCACACCTCACCCCTGGACGTCAGACCTCACTGGACAGATGTTCGATTGTGTAACGCAATAACCCCTTTTTGTCACGTTCTTCTCTCAGCAGTATATTAAATAAACTTATTTCAGCCGATGTCAATTTCTTTGCCAACCCGCCACGAGAGAGAGGGAAAAAAAAGAGAACAAAGATACTAACTTTCACGCAATATAGTTATTATCTGAGTATGCTTTGATGGACGCTCGGTTTAAGGAAAGACAGGTTTCTGTGCCAAAACTGGAATAAGGAAGCGAAGTCTGGTGTCGAGAATAAATGATTTAGAAGAATGGGTTAATTTGATGAGAAAGTTATGATTTAATAGTTTTGTGTGATGTCTTTTTCTAGATGTGTTTCTCAGTCAAATCTGAACAAAGTTATTCCTTCAGAGAATCAACTTACGTTATGGCAGACAAGAAAATATTTTGTAAGATCGCAAATAAATGCATTAACAAAGTTGTAAAAACATATTTTGAATTTAAAAAAAGTAATAATAAGATGAATGAGGGGGCTTCAAAAAGTCCCTGTGTTCGACGATAGATGGCGTTATTAAATCAAGTTGGATTTACCATTGTGTGTTGTCGTGTGTTAGACTGAGCTGAAATAAATCTGACAGTGTTTCATATGTAAGATTTGATTTTGCAGAAAATGGCTGCCATATCAAAATTTGATTGCATTCACGTTGAGTTATTACCGTTGAAAAGAATCTAGATTCATCATTATGCACCAAAAAACAAGTAACAATAAAATTGATGGTATACTTCAGGTTTATATGCTCCAAAGAAAATGAAGATGGTTTCTTTTTCCGGGAAAAGTTATGTCGATGAATTTCCAGGATGTGAAATAGTTGCACTTTCCCAGAAAATCGTAAGATTTTTCATACTTTTTGTATTCCTGGGAATTATACTTTAACTCCCGGGAACAAACTCAGGAGATATTCAAAATTATAGACAATAATAACCGAAGTGTCAGATTTAGAATTTGAAGGTGATATAGAAACAGGTGATAAGTTTCATATTATTTATCGAGAAAAAAATTTATTTCATTAACATAAATGAAACTATAAAAGAAAATAAAATATTTTGAAAAATCAATCAAAAATTCATCTATGAGGAATCATATCTTACTTTTTTATGTTAAAGGAGAATTTGGCTGTGAAGAGATGGTTTGTTTAGACGCCAAAAACACGCTGGAATAGTTTGTTAGCAATGTTTGAAAGATTTTTAGAGAAAAAATGAACAATTACAATAGTATTAATAAATATTACAGAATAACTAATTTTTGCTGATATATATTTTCTTTTGATTTCATTTGTAGCAGGCTTGAAGCCAGTAAAACTTGGCTTAGAAAAATTATGCAAACGAAACTCGACTTTGCTAATTGCCAAATTAGTATTTGTTTCATTGTGAAGGAGCTAAATGAAAAAATTCAGAATTTGCTAGGAATATGAAATGTTCTCTGGTTCAAAGAATTTGTAATAGACGAAAGGTTAGTTAAGTTGGATTAATACATTACCTAAATTTTTGAAGAAAGTAAAATGCAGTCGTAGTTATTAGTGATCTTTCACTCATCACAAATAAAATATCTCTCATTCAACAATCTAAAACAATTATGGTAAGGTCTTTCTGTGTGGAAGGTGAATCACTACCTAACTATTCGCTCTCATAAAAGAGCACGGAAATTTCTCAAAAGAAATATTTAACGTCGGACGAAAAATTACAAAAAGCTATTCACTCATTGACAAAGGTCCTACTCTGTTCAACTAGCAAAAGTTCTAGTTTCAGTTAGATATTGAAGCAAGAACTTCAGTTTTTTGATTCAACATAATCAAAAACAAAATTATGAGAGGTTTTGAAAAGAATTTCTATAGAATTATCTGAAGCGGAGAGTATATTTTTAACTAACTGGTTGTTCACAATTAAAAACTAAATTAAGTGATAAAAGTATAGTTTTGTGTTTTCTTAAAAAATACGTTACGAATGAATAATTAATGTTTTTCAGCTCAATATATATAAAGGAGTATAAATTTGATTTAATAAATTTTCTTATTTTGTATAATTATTATAGATATGAATTAAAAATAATAAATTTTTAGAGTTTCCAAATTTTGATGTATTCTTGGAATTCTGAGAATTACTATCTTGTTCCTGGATTTCCTCGAAACTTCTTTTGAAGTTAAAAATGATAGAAAATATGAAACCGTAATGGGAAGAGTACAACTATTATGAATTTCTGAGTAAAACGAAAAACATTTTTGGGCAATATATTACAGTGAGCTACTTCCAATTCTATTTTGTATTTATAGTACTGGTATTTTCTAAGCCACCTTCGCAATTTCGAAATAATTATCTCGATGTAACGAAGCATTTTACGTTTATTTCCCTACACACGAAGAAATTATAAACCTGTACTTCCTCTGACAGACATCAATATCTAGAGGTATCGGTTCATGTGCATATGTACTGGAACAAATATATTGAAGATAATATATGATTAATTAGTAATAAATAAAAATCATTAAACAGTACTATTCAATAACTTTGGAAACCTGAACAATAATTATTTCATCGACAAATCAGTTTGCATGCATGTGTTTCGTAAGTTGCATTTGATTTTTGGTTTCAAATAAAGGCACTCTCCAAAATATTCACAAATATAAAGATAATGAGTCATTTTTATACGAGTATGCACATACTTTCCGGCGAAGCAATTATAAAATATATTTCCTGATGTAATGCATTTCGGGAAGCCAAGCTTGGCATAAATTGGCGATATCCTATTATCATATTGCGCCAAACATTGTGCCAAGTATTTGGTGCATAAGAATTTGTATTCTAAATAGATAGCTTGTATCTATGCTTCTAGATTATTTGCTTCATTTTAATGTTATATTATTTATTAGTCTAATTTCTTATATTTTTTTATCCTGTTAATTATTAGTTTTATAATAACTTTTTCGCTGAGTGTAATGCACAAAATTAAACTTAAAAATTGTAATTCCACAGCTCGAATTCTTCTGTGAAGAAATGTATTATTGTTGGATTCAGAATCTTGTTACTGTAATGTAACCGCGAAAACAAACTGAAAAGTTCTCTCAAATTATTTTACTACTCCAGTTTCTCTTCTACAGTTATTTCATAACAAATAGGATTTATTTTCACTTCCTCTGACAGACACCAGAGTTAAGAAATATCAATTCCTATGCATACTGGAAAAATATTGTGTTGATTATCACTGATCTAGAGCAGTATTTTAGAACTTTAATTGTCACTCATTACTTAAATCCGTAATTAAACTTGCATTAAATTATAATATTAAAAATCATTATTTTTTAATGATTCTTCATGAGCAAAAGCGAAAAATATTTAATAATGTGTAATAAAAATATAATTAATTAATAAACAATAAATAAGTTTTCTTAAATAGTTATTACCCTTTAAGCTGTAAATAAATAAAAATTATTGAATGAGCTGATATTGTGATTATATAATTTGGATGTGCATATACATTTCTAAATATTCATATGTATTTCAATGTACTCAAATAATCTATGTAAAATGAATTTAATTTTAATCAAATTTATAATTTCCTATGATCTTAAAAAGTCAATATATGCGATTAAACAATAACACTCAAGAATGATGATGAGGGTAGAAAAACAACAACAACTGAAACTATCAAACAATTCTATACTAATAATTTAAATCAACTTGTAAGACAATTAATTTAAATAAGTTTTAAAAAAACTTTTTGTTGCTCATTAGGAAAAAAATGCAATGTAATGTTATTCATTCTCAATAAATATCGTCTGCATCACACAAAAAATAATAAACATATTAAAAAATTAAAATAAATATCATATGCATCATACAAAGAATTAAATATATGAAAATGAATTAAAAAAATATCGTATATATATATATATATATATATATATATATATATATATATATAATATCGTATATTTTGTATCATACAAAAATAATTGAATAAACAAAAAAATCAAATAAATATCGTCTTCTTCATACAAAAATTAAGCATAATTAAAATCGATTTAAAACAAAGATCATCTTTATCAAAAAAAAAAAAAAATTAAACATATGAAAAAAATTTAAATAAATATCGTATGCATCAAAGAAAAAAAAATTAAACATTTGAAACACAATTTAAAACAGATATCGTCTGCATCAAAAAAAAATACAAAATATAAAAGCTATCAGAGTTATTTTATTAGATAATTTATAAACAAGTTAAATTACGTTAAACAAAAAAAAAACCTTGGCAAAATTTATGGATGTAAAAATCTCAAAATCTAGTAAAAATTTTATTTTTCATAACTATAATTATATTTGAACTTAAAAATGAATCATACGTGTAATGCATAAGAAATTTTGCGGGTAATATTCGTTTAACTAAATCCAGTATATACCATTTATTTTTTATCATCACAATGTATCATTTTCCAATTAACATAATGCCACTCGGGATTCATCCCGTAAAGAAGTACAAAATTTCGAATGTTATAATTAGTTCCATTGTGCCACTGAGAGAATTAAACTATTCCACCACTCCTTAAACTAAACTTTTCTCCTAATCCTCTTTGTAATTTTCTAATCCTACCATAAGTGTATGCCACAAACACAGCACGACAAAAGTGGTAAAAATAAACTATCACACAGTATCCTTGCGCCACAGAAATTATTCAAAATTTTTAATTATTATATATGTTTGTTGTAAATTTAAACTGGCTTGGGAGTGTCGGTAATTTATGGGTGAATCTCGAGGGAAAATGGAACATTCTCCTGTAAATTAGAATAATTGCTTTTAAAAATTATGTTATAGTATGTTTAGTTTGAGAGGGAGTATAATGACAATGCACTTCGTAATTTATTTTCATAACTATTAAAATTATCTGATTCGTTGTTTCCTGTTAAGTAAAGAATTTTGTTAAATTTTAATTTGTAAATAGAGTATATAAAGTATTTACAATTAATAATTAATTTCAAAGCCATTGTGTTGGTTCAAATTGTGCCATCTTTAACGTAACTGAGAAACGCAAGAAGTTTCAGATTTTATTTCTTATTATTTTGCTGTTAACATAGACAGAGACTTTATTGAATTCTTAAATGCTTCATGTAAAATTTATAATCAAAAATTAGAAAATTCTACTTTAAATTTAAAAAACAAACTTGCCACCATTCGGAGGAAAACATCTTTATTTTCTTTCCCTCCTTCTGGTACACTTTCTTCAAATTTACTTTTCTATAGAGTTGATATATTCGCATATTTTTGAAATTAAGGCTATTTCCTATTCCTATAATTTATTTTAAAACATTTAAAAGTTTAAGTCCTGTCAATATTTATGTAAAATAAAAAAAAGGAAACACATAAATTAATATTTCCCATAATATTATAAAACGTTTTTAAAATTTTATTACGACTGTAGTTCAAAAAGCATTTGTATTGGAAATCTATCATTAAGATAAATTGTTGTTACCATTGGTGTTATCATCAGTTAAATTTCTAAACAAATTTGATATGATTAAAGTTAGTTTTTGATTTGGTAATTATTTGTGCAAATAAAAAATTGGTGCCATCAGTCGAATGTCGCTTCATTTTTTGCGTCGGGTTGTCACCGTCGGTGAAACTTGGATTCTTCATTATGTATCAATCAAGCAAAATCAAGATTCTGGGTTTGCTTCCGGAGAATCTTTTCCAAAAAAGGTGAACATGATCTCTTCGGCCGAAAACTTATGACGAAGAATTTTCGAAGAATGAAAGGTGTCATGATCACGAACTCGAGTGCAGGCTTAAGTTGCATGTACATTGTGAGTCTGATGCTTTAAAGGACAAACCATTTTCGAGGCTACGGGTCATTTCTTGGATTTTCTTAAGGGGTCACTTCACGCAGCCTTTACCTATCTCCTTAATGTTAAAATGAAATTTTAAGGAACATTTTAAAAATTGACTGGTTGTAGAGTTACCAATTTTTTGTGTTTATTTATTGAATAGTTATTATTATTATTTTAATGAGAGCTTTTTTTGAAATTTCAATTAGTTTTTTAAAAAAAAATTATTATGTGGATTACGTGATGAAAATTTAAAACCATGAAAATGTGTACATTTCAACCTCTAAAATTTTTTGAAAACTTTTTGACAAAAGCTCTCATTAAAATATTTCTTTATATACTAGTAATACATGCACCAAGATTCAAGCTGTAAGATGAGTAGCTAAAAATGTTCCTTTTGTGTTGAAATTTACATTTTGAGATACAATTTAAGTACAAACTTACATTCACTAATAAATATCAACACCAAAGCAGATTGCTTGAGTCATCTAGATCATCTTCTTATCTACATTTTAATAGTCTGTTTTAATTCTAGCTTTATTGGTTCTTTGTAAAACTGCCTTTTGCTTTCTTTATGTAACATGATCTGCTTCTTGTAATGCTCGACATGCATAAAATCAATTGAACATTTAATAAACTTAAAACTTTTAATTTTGTAATCCTTGATTAAATAGAGTTATTGCTTCATACTTTTCCAGCTTTTATTGTTCCTAATTCTACATATACATTTATTAGGATTATGTACCAGATGGCTATTTAAATTTTAGATTTGCCATGCAGGCATCTAAGTAGTTTAGGACTTGAAATCTGTAACTATTGTTTTATACAATTTATAATAACATCAGGTAGAGTTATGTTTGTGTTTATATTGTTTTCCTTTAATTAGCCTATTATACACACTTGTCGTCACCATGGGCAAGACTGAAATACTGAGTGTATCGCAGCGATAGTAATGACTCTGGGTGATTGAAGATCCAGATGTCCCTTCAACTTCCAGTTCTCCATTTTTTCCAAAGAAATTAGCGAAATACTTCTCTCTGTGTGCATTTCCATTTCTCAAATTGCACGAATATCTAGAAAATACTTCGGCATCAATAACCTTTCCAGTTTCGACACAAATTGTTGTCACGACACCATTTAGTGAAACAAGCCCCCCTTTTGCCAGCCGCCATCAATAGCCACAGGTACATTTGGACTTCCATCATTATTAAATATTTTTTAGCAGATATTGCCATAGAATCTTTTGCGACTTCCTCTATCGCATCATTTAATGATAACTCATAAAAGCGCTTAGTAATGGGAGGTAAATCCATCACTCCGCAAAACCCTTTCGCAGCAGCATACCCTTTGCCAATTGATCTCATAGCATATGAAAGTCTCGTATTAACTTAATGCACATTAGTATATCCTTTATTAGTTAAACTCTGAGTGACTCTAGTATTATGGACTGGTTGTTTGAAACCACACCTGTCACAACATATAAATTGTTCTGTAGCCAAACCTTGGTTTTGACAACCAAAATTAATATGGATACCATGTTTGTTTCATTTTATGCATAACACACATAATTTTAAGCAATAAGAAAACAGAGATATGTCAATTATTTCCTTCAATTTATCAGAACAGTTTACAAAAAGCTTCATACTCAACAGCATACTTACATAACGTTGATACTTACCATACCAGCATACTTACCTTATTTATTACCATTTGTTTTTATAAAGTTTATATAACTTCAAAAGAACTTTTATTTAAGAAAAAAACATCTCTCTCAAACTTCTATTTCTTAAATGTTTGAGCATTAAACCGAGACATAATGAAAAATATAAATGAAAAAGGTTTTCTACATTAGGCGAGTCTAAAATAGCACGTTGCATTCGATAACAAACGTTGAAATGTAAACAAACTGCTATTACTATTCACTTCAATTCTTTCCTCAACAAGTTGCTGATCGATGAAAATTGTTTTCATAAATTTAAAATAATTTGATAAGGCTGGAAAGAAGCATATATAATATGTTTTGGTTTGAAAGTGGGCGTGGCCAATCAGCTGTTTTGGGTTTTTACAGATGTAAACAACTTTTTAAAAAATTATTTAAAATACTGCTAATTTAGCTAGAACAAAAATTTAAATTGCATTCGACGCAGAAAGATTTGTAGTTTCTCTTTCAAAAAAAATTGAAAAATCGATTTTTTGACCGATTTGCGTGAAGTGACCCCCTTAAGAACTTATTGAACAACTCTCGTATATTCAACGTATAAAATGTTGTTTTTGTAACTATTCTGTAAATTTTCAAAGACATAAAAGCAGTTGATTTAGTGTAAGAATTATCGAAAGGAATTATCATGAGATACAAATGTAAAATGTTAGTGATTATTATTGGTTTATGCGTAATTACTTATACTTATAAGGGATTTTCTTTGAATAAACAGATACATAAATTTATAGGTTCTGAGTCCTTATTCGGCTTCCGTTCGCTTTGGGGAAAAAAATACACACCACCCCTTTCCAGAACAAAAACGACTCCCGGTTTGGAAATCAATAATATTGTGACAAGTTTCGAGATCCTTATCAAATACTTAAGAACTGTTTCGAAAATTTTGTTTCTCACCATTTCGATTGCACTTTATTTCAATAAAATAAAAGCAACAATCCAGTTTTCAAAATATAATTATGGAACTCTACAGATTAACATGACGCTCGGATATTCAAGGTGGTGTGTCAGGGAGGGACTTAATCTTATCGGGGTTTATCCAACCTTTCACAAAATACAAGTTTCGTATATCCAAGCGGAATATACTCACATACTGCAGTCCATGTGGTGCACTGCTCAGCCTGCAACTTGTTTAACTACTAGCCAAGATGCTATTGGTTTTCAATCGATTTTTTTAACATTGCACTTATTAGATACTTGATGGCTATTGGAGGTGGACCTCTCAAATTTGATCTGCAGTCAAATGACAAGGATGACAAGAGAGCTGACCCCTTTCTCTCCAAACTTTCATACATGCCAACAAACGGAGTGGAATCTCGACAAATTTTACATGCATCAGCCCAGCTGAACTATAGGTCTTTAGTAATTTCAGGACTCAAACTCATGACTTGACGGAAACAACTGCGAGTTCGTGACCATGACCATTAGGCTGAAGCAGCCTCTATAAAAGGCCGTCGTGCACATAGCTACCATGTATTTATGCCTACTTTTGACGTATTTGATGTATGATTTATCAAATTAAAAGATATTAGTTCTATGTGTTCAAATACGAAGGCTATTCAGAATGTAAGGAACGTTTCCAACTAACGTCGCTAGGCGCGCACCGATCACGTATATTTTGGTGTGTGCCTGCTCGGAATCTCAGTCGGCGTCCAGCCATCACAACGGGAACATTTCCACGCTGCCCGTTTTTTCGATATTCAAATTTAAAATGTGCGCAGCAATTGATATTCCCGATAGTTGTGAGGTGCGGTCTGTGAAACGGTTTTTGTTGGCAAAAAAACCTAAAACCTATAGAAATTTATCGGCAAGTGTGTGAAGTGTACGGAAACAACGTAATGAATGAAATTTCAATCCGGAAATGGTGCATTCAGTTTAAAAATGGCCGAACTAACGTTCACGAGGAAGAGAAGAGTGGACGCCCTGGCATTGTGACTGACGAACTGGTCGCTTAAGTTGATGAAAAGATTCGTGAAAACCGTCGTTTCACGATAACGGAGCTTTCGCTTAGTTTTCCACAAGTTTCACGGACTTTGTTGTTTGAAATTGTCACACAAAAGCTAGGCTACCACAAATTTTGTGCAAGATGGTTGCCAAAATTGCAACGACAAGGAACTGCGGGTGCACGTCACTAAAGTGGCCGAGATCGCAGGCGGCAGAATTCTAAGACGAAGGAATTTCAAAGCTTGTCCGCCGCTATGATAAGTGCCTCAATTTGTTTGGTGACTATGTGGAAAAGTAGAATTTTAGTCGCTCTTTTTTATGTATATACTAAATTTTTTTCTTGTACTTAGTATCTTTTTAATTCCAAAACATTCCTTACTTTCTGAATAGACCTCGTATGAGATCCAAGAATTTCAGTATCAATAAAGAGAGCGTTCCTGCGAATATTGCCCATGATACAACCGTCAGTCCTTAACAACTCTTAAATAAGCTCAGGAATAAAAACTCTACCTTAGATTATTTTTAATGCCGATTCTTTAATATATATTGTTGGGATCTATTGTACTAGGCAATCAAGGCTTCGTAAAAATTTTCAATTCAAATACCGAACAAAAGTGTTTTCCATAACATTAATAATAGAAATGGTTCGTTTTGTTTAGCATTCACTTTCAATTGATAATACGATTGAGTTAGTGATAATAAGAGTTCTGCTTCATTCTGAGTTCTGAGTTTCCAACAATCTTTATTATTATTACTCCCCAACGTGTTATTTAGTTAACTAATAAAACTAAATAATACGATTATAGGTTGTATTGTTCATTTAATTTGAATTGGCAATACGCTTGGATCCAGTAATAATAAAAGTTTCTGCTTCAGTGTGATTTTACAATTTTTTTTTATTGTTATTATTCTCAAATGTATTATTTCGTAAACTAACAAAACAACATTATTGGAACTACACCTATT
>BMAW01013605.1:0-39941 GCA_019974015.1 Nephila pilipes
AAACAAAATATTATTTTTAGTTTATATATATATATATATATATAAACTAAAAATAATATTTTGTTTTTTTTTAAGAAGATAGTTCAATAATTTTCATTTTTAGTCTCATATAAAATGATAAGTAAACATAATCTAAAAAAAGGATAAGCATATCGCACTGAATTCTATCCTTTTACATTCTTAAAAGGAAGTACATTGTACCCGGAAATTGGGAAAGGAGAATAATCAGGAGAATATATCACTTTTCGAGAAAGTAACTGGATTTATTCGATATACCCTTTGAATTATTCCCGCAGTTATGAAATAATGTTATGCTCGAAACTTTTGATTCACAGATTCAATAGGTACACATTTTGTATTCGAGATTTCCATTAGTTTACTTACCTACCTGAAAGGTCATATTTAGATTAAAATGATATTTTATTTTTTCAGTTTTTCCTTGATAGAATTATGAAGCCTTTTATACATAAAATGGTAATAAGTTTTAAATGTATATCCTAATTAATCGCGCCCAAATGTGTTTGAAAACAAATATTTATTCTTTTGACAAAAAATAAACATAATTCTATATTTTATTCCGTTTCATAATGCTGGTTAGTAATACATATTCTTATAACTTTTGTAATTAAATATACAGTATACCACACACACACACTCACTGTCGATATTTGATTATGAACAGTAATATGAAATCTTAAGTATGAATAGTTGATAACTAGAATGAAATATTAGTCAATAATTAGAATTGAAAAGAGGATTATGTAACTCAGGGCAGAACTGAATATTTCAGTCCAGCTGAAATATGTTTATACTTATGTTTAAAGAGCTTCTTTCGCATTTAGCATAAATATGAAAGATAATTAAATGGTTTTTATCCATATGAATGATTGATGAAAATTATATGATGAAGAGACTGGGATTTTGGTCATTTTCAAGGATATTATGAAAGAAAAAAGAAAGAGGATTGTGAAGTTCAATCGTTTTAGCTAAAATTATGTGGAATATAATTCCCTAATTTACATAAGGATTGAGTCATAACACATTTTCAATACTTTACCATGTTCCAAATAACGTTTATAAAATTAGAATAATAAACTTTGAATTTCATAAGTATGAATTAATTTTAGAATATAACTCAAACACATATGTCTTGTAGATTAAAAATAAGAGGGATTAGAAAAGTATGGAAAAGCAGTGATTTTATTATAAGAGTTCAGCGTAAATACTACAAAATTTAATAAAATTTAAAGTATGTCGTAGATATAAAATTATAGTAGAAAGAAGTATATTAACCGGCAAACAAAATTTAAAAACCATACGTATCATACATCCTTAGAGAAAAAAAAATCGTGAATATCATCAGAGATTTAATTGGTGTATATCAATTAGTGTCCTAATTTAGCCCCTTCAACGATTTAAATTTTGTAAAAGAAAATGAAAATAATCGTATTTATTAGTGATTGACTGAAAAATATTTCTTATAGCAAATAGTTTGATGAAGAAAAATCATCAATTTGAAAAATAAGACGATGAGCAAATTTTTTATTAATTAACTGTAAAAATAAAGGGAATACTTTTTGATAGTTTGAAAGAATGAAATATTTTTAAATACGCTTTATGTTTATCCATTTTTCATAGCAACATATTTAACCCTCCATGTAAATTTTTACTTTCAAAGAGATTCTTCTTTCATAAAAATGAATCTTGAAATATAGTTTGGAAAAAGAAATTTACAACTTTTTGCTTCCGTTATAAAATAGTTTAATTAAGATTCATCAACAACTGTTAAGTTAATGAAACAAGTGCTTTGTGTGGAATAACATCTTGCTTAGCAGACTTATCGATTTCAGAATTGTAAAGATTTTAAATTTCTTTTGTAGTAAAAATTAAGTTGATTCTCACGCAAAGTATTTTTTTGGATCTTATGTAGTAGTAGAATTTCAAAATTGTTACAGTTTGTAAGCTATACCTATGGATTAGAGGCCTTTTTCAAATACATTATGACTAATTAATGTATTGTGTTATTCTGAACAAGATAAGATTCTTACAACGTTTGAAACGAAAATTAATGTTCATTTGAACACTTTGTATAGACGCGTATTTAGTAAAAGATTGTTCAATTTACAACAATGATGAAACTAACAAAAATCAAAAATAAAATAAAGTAAAGAAGAGTAAAGTATTATTGCATATAGTTACATACGATAATATAATCGATAAATTATATTAGATTAGTATAAAGTGAAATTTTCCTTTTTCAAATTTTAGTGCGAGCATAGTTTCATTTGAGATCTAACTCATAATTTCAACAATTTAATTTAAATTATAACTTATTAAAATATAAGAAAAGCTATTTATATAATTAATATTTTTTTCAATCATGCAGAATAACGCTAATAAATTAAATGACTTAGTTTTAGTTTTTTTAATTAAAATACAGAGAAGTTTTCAAATAGAATGGAAAAATTAATGACTGAAATTGTTTTTAATATTGAAAATTAGTATTCATTTTAATTGCCCACTATTTTAAGACTTTTATTTGCACTAAGACTTTAGTATAGTTATTCCCTATATTACTGGAAACAACTCAGTATCATCCTTGAAGATATATTTCATACAGATTATTAATTATGTAATTAAAAATGAGAACTTTTTTTTCTGAAAGCGGAATGTCTGACAGAAAATATTGTATTATTGACATCTTGTCAATATTAATGTTGCTTCATTATGTAACTTATTAATAATATTTGTTAGTATTTACATTTAACTCCAGAAAAATTGATTTCGTATAATAATTTGAGATTTAAATAGTTTAATTATTTTACTAAGCTTTTTAATATACATTGAAGATAAATTTGTACTTATTGTTGGCCAGCTTGCCTTCATAAATTGATTGATTGATTTTTAGGCGATATAAAGCAACAAAGAACATATTATTCCTTCTTAGATATATTTTTATTATTTTACTTGTTGCAAACACAGAATATTGACTCTTTTGTTTGGATATACATCACAATAAAACAATAATAAATAAATCTAATATCGGTGAAACTGATATCAAGAAGATTTTTTCTAAGATATTACTATGGAAGTATTCTTGCACAGGAAGTACCTAAATATTTTAAAATCTTTAACAAATCTATGTTATTTATAGTTTCATACCCGAATTCATTTAAAATGGAACTAAATAATTTATATCCAGAGATTAAAAATATTTTCAGTTCCAAGAGACAGTGAGACAACCAAAGCAAGCGTCAATTCTTTAGTGTGAGAAGAATGCATAGGAAAGGATCTCCCTGAAGTTCTCTTGTGTATGAGAATACGATTGAGTTGCATAAGCACGCAAGAAGATGAATCCTGAATATGAACGAGTTCCATCACTCAGATTCAAACTCTGAGTGCCACGAATTCATCAATTCGTAACACGTAAGCTTTATCCTCATTGATGGAATGGATGTTGCAGAAATTGAAACGTTTCTTTGGAACTGTCAGTCTATATGCAGAGTGAAACACGAAGATTTCTGGTGGTAAACTCAGACGTGTATTCTCAAATAAACTGGGGCATTTTAAGTTGAATAGAAAGTGAAGAAAGGATGATTTAAAAAGACAAGTTTTGCACTTGCTTTGAAAATAAATTTAATCTTTTCCTTTTCACAAAAAAGAATCTTCGTCTCTGTAGTATTGTGAAGGTTACTGAATTATTTGTATTGTAAATATCGTATAAGTATTTTTAAACTAGATTGAAAGGTCAAACTGAAACTTTTACTAGATTTGATCTGTCACAAAAACTAAAAGTAATCTTTATTGAAATATAAGGATAATAATCTGTAATATTAATAATTTCACTCTAAATTGTAAAGGCCCTGTCAGTGTTTTATTTTTAATTATCACAATTGTTCTATGTAGTATAATTTGTCTTTTTTCATTTTTATCAGAATTACTTAAAACATTTCGCATTGTGGGAATGTAATTGAATTCGTGTATATATAAGAAATTCCGCACTTTTGTCCGTTATAAATTAACACTTTGTCTTTGGCTATGTAATTAATTGAATGATCAAACACAATGCATAATAAATTCATATGAAATGGATGACAAGCTACTTGAGTCGAAAATTATTATAACACATTCTGAAAAAAACTACATCTCCGTTTTCATATTATTAATTTCCTGTCGCATAAAAACAAATATTCTATATTTTAAGGTTTAATTCAATCAACATAATTAAATGTTTAATAATTTATTTTAATGTTTTGAAATTTAATGGCAGTGATCATTAAAAAAAAAAGGATTATTATGCAAGGGACTTTTTTAATCCTAAAATGGTTGCAAGATAAAAACTTATTTCCCTCCTTCCCCTTAATGAAAATGTTAGTAACATTTACGAACTCAGTACGCCTTTTCTTTCATTTAATTGCTCCAAAAATCCATTAATTTATATAAAGGACTATAATTACAAGAAAATTTAGGACGCTATTCCTATTGGGATTTCCAGAAGGCTTTCATTTTTATGATATATCGCGTACAACGAACATTTTTTTAGTAGTTTAATGGGTTTTTTTATAACTTGACAAAATGTTGTGTGCGTAAGAAATAAATGTTTTGGAAAATAAATCAATTTTGTTTTGTCATTACTAAATTTTAGTCTTTCGGTTAAACTTTTTACCTTTATTTAAAGCAATAGATTATTTTTAAACTTTTCTGTTTTGTAATGATAGCAGAGAGATTTAATGTTTGTTTAATCTTTTTTTAGCAGTAAAAATTCAAATTAATTAAAAAAGAATTCAAAGGTAATAGAACCAAATTTAGGCCTAATTAATAAGTGGAAATATTTTAAACCCGTTCTAATTTTTATTTCTCATGATGTTTCGAAACGTATATTTTATATTTTAACTTCAATATTTTGAAGTTATAACACGTGAGAATGAAATACTGAAGGGTTAAAAAACTTAACTATTGAAAGAATAAATGAGCCTATATTGGAAAGTGTGTTAGCTAAATTTAAAAGAATAAGTAACAAATGCTTACATATTGGGCTACAAGCACTCTTTTCATGAATATTCTCCCATTTCCGGCCAAACAACTCATTCCTAACGAGAGAATTTGATTTGCATTTCACACCAAAATGCTTTTTCCACAAACTGCTAGCTCATCACGATATTAGTCACGGACCAATTATCCCAAAGCGTGAAAACATGTCATTAAGTGTAATACGCAAATAATCAAATTCAATTATGTTCTCTCTGGTGCTTGCTGAAATGTGCAAATCTATAAGCATTTCTTCGCTTATTTACCTTATAATAAGCAGTCAAGATCCTTCGTTTAATATGCTCTTTCCGAAGAAATTTCATTTAAGTAACAGAGTAATTAATTCTTCTCTTTTTTTTCTTACATATGAATATTTATATAAGAACTTGCACATAATAATTAGAGAGAACGTATACAACGTATGATTAACCACTATTTAATTTCAAACTTCTTTCTTTATTGTTCTGCTCATCACAGGGATTAGCTTCAATTGACGTTTCTTAAATTTAAAAAATATATATGAAACTAATCGAAAATCGCAATTTTCTTAGTTTTAGGGTTATAATGAGTATTTTAAATTCCATATTTTTATTTATTGAACATTTATATTTGTTTTAAGTCTTCTTTACCTAGTTTTTTAATTAAGTGAATTGAAACATCTATATTTGATGGGATGTTCCTTATATAAATAAGCTTTCATGGAACAATTAAATCTGTAACATTATATAACAGTTATTTGTACAATAAATGTACATGGTATCACTAAATTTTATTATAACCTTAGTAGTGTTAATATGATTAACAAATTGGAAATCAAAATGTATACCATTTTTAAAATAGGTTATTTATAATGATAAAATTATCAATTTTCAATCGATTAATGAAGTGTGTTTTAAAGCTTATCATATACAAAATAAAAATTAAAATTTACTAAATACATAATAGAGCTTATTACAAATGTCAGTTATTTTAGTAAAATATAAAATGAAATTTCTGAAAGGCATTTTATAGTATAATATTACTATGGTGAAATGAGTATTCTTGTAATAGTGTTTTGTACTCAATTTTAAAATATATATTCTGAAAAATAAGTTGACTAATAATTTAAATAACATATCACGTTATAAATTTATTCATACTTATAAAGAAATAAATCTGAATATTATATATCAGTTGTATTTAACTTTTACGCAAATTAGTAAAAAATATGGAACCTGAAGATAGTAAAATAATTGTAGAGTATTTTATGTCGAGTGTGTGTATGTGTGTGTGAGATTAAGATACCTAATTCAATGATTTTTAAGAAATATGTTATAAATGTAGCAAAAATTTATTCACGATTAAACAAAATTTCTTATTTTTGATTTTTCAATTGCATATTCACTTTAGATCTTTTTAATTTCTCTCCAATAAAATATTTCTAAATGCGCTTAGTTATATTTTGAATAAAAATGCTCTTGAATTAAATAATCATAATTTGTATTTGTATGATTTACGTTTCATCTAATATAACTGAGTATTTGAAGTTTCATGGCATAAAATTTTATTTTAAAAATCTTAAAAATTTTCCATCTTCAAATTGAGAAAGACGATTATAAATTTTGCTGATCGTAGATGATATTGAATTACATACGGGATATTATGAGCAACTGACTATAATAGTTTATCAATATAAAACATTTTTTTTTCACTGATTTGTATTGTGAAACACTTTAAGTTCTTTTAGAGACATGTTAGGATTAGAGTATGCTTCTAACCTAGCCATTCCAGGCCACTACAATAACCTAGCTATTCTAGCATATCCATATCTATTGATCGTTTTCTTCTACAAGCAAGTAAATTTCTTGTTTATCGCAGTATGATCCGAACACCAATGCTCAAAGCATCAAAACACAGCATAGAGAGGCATGACTAGTTTAGGCTAAGAAATATGTGCACTGGAAAGATGAAGAATCAACTGTTGTCTTCAGCGAGGAAAAGAGGTTCAGTATGAAAGATACAGATGGTTCATTCTATTATTGTTTTGACCTTCGTTTCGAAATTTGCTCTTTCTTTATTTGACAATAAGGAGGTGGTCCTGTCATGGCGTAGGGTGCGCTATTATTCAATGGCACAACTGATGAATGTTCCATGCAAGTCATTAATGTACAGAAGATTATCAGGATGTGCTTCAAACTCAATTGCTTCCATTTGGAAAATGTCTGACAGATAATTGCTGGATATTCCAGCATATCAATGCTTCTATCCACAAATCTACATCAACTGAAGCTAGGTTTATGTGGAATCTAATTACCATTATGGATTGAACAGCTATTAGCCGGATTTTTACCCGGTGGAAAATCTTTGGAGGGCACTATTAAGAGATGTGTATGTCTATAGATGCAAATAGATCAAAGTTGTTTCGTTTTAAAAACAAATCTCTTGATAGCCTTAGTTCAGAGCATGTCTGATCGTGTATTCAAATTAATTAGAAACAAAGGTCTTAAAATTTGATGAATGATGGATTAAATATTTGACCATATATTTTTAGAACAGTGTAACTTTTATTTTAATTTCTTCACCGAAAATTTGGAACTTTGTATGATATATCAACAGTGTAATAAACTGCTATAGGGATTTTCTATATTGATTATCTTTTTCTGTACGTTAACTTTTAGTAAAGCTATTTTTTTGAAAAATTAACATATTTATATATACATTGATCGATTAATATATTGTCAAATATATAGCATCTCATAATATATATATATATATATATATATATATATTTATATATATATGTATAAATTGATTCTACTTATATGTGAAAAACTAGATCAAAACGTTAACTCCCTCTATTTTTGACAAATCTATTTTCCATTTTCTTAACTAGTAGTAAAAGCTTCAGTAGTTTCATACTCATCCATCATTTTTACTTTATTGTTCACCGCAAAGAAACCTAGAAAATCTGCCAACCAGAAACTTCAAGAAGAAAAGAAACTTTCCATGCTTGTATTCTTGTGATAATGCTACTTTAAAGTTTGAAACTCTGGGTTAAGGGAAGAGATTTGAGAGAGAAAAAATTCCATGAATGCTGTGTTTTTCATTCATAATTATTCAGTTTTAAGCATGTCTGATAAGATATCTAGCTCAAAATTTCAAGAAAAGAGTTTGCATTAAAAGTAGCAGCTTTCGTGGCTGTAATTATAATGAATAGACTCAAGTTTGTCTGTTTATTTTATTCTTTGTATTCATTCTGGATTTAGTGATAAAAAGTTCAGAATATAAATGTTCTTTGCATAATATACTCATAAAACTTTCGGTATATTTTTAATACCACTTGCGAAACACTAAGAAATAGTAACATTCTTTAAACTGATAAATTCGCTTCAATAACTGTTATACGTTTCATGTCACATTGTTGAAAATTGTAAATACGATGCTATGTTTATTTTCCCACTTTATTTTGTTTACTTATAAATTTTGAATGAATTTCCTCATTAATGTAAATAAAAGGTTTGACATGATGATTTTTAACAATTTTTTCATTCTTCAATTAGCCTTTTTTGTTCTATATAAATACGACTTACAAATAAAAAAATAGTTTTCATTAAGGAGTAAACCGTCCTTTGTACATTTTTTAAATATAGTTGTATAGGTAAAAAGAAAAAAAATAAGGTTAGGTAAAAAGATGAAAAATTTATATGTTATCGCGAGATCAAAATAAGATATTCGTTAAAATTTTATCATGTTTAAAAAGGCCCTTACTATTTTCATCGGGTTTTTAAGTTATAATTTTACATTCATTATTTATGAAATATCTTAAAATTAAGATAAGCTTTGTATTTTAAAATTCTATAAACATGAAAATGTCTGATATTTTAGATTTCATTGATTGATTCATAAAGCCTATTTTTTGTTTAAGAATCAACAGATACTATTGTTTATGTTTATTGAAAGAAAACTGTGTGTAATTAATATATAAATAAAGCGTTTGAAACATTTGACATTATTACACGTTCTGAATAGATAAGTTCGTCAAAGTGTTTGAAATATTCTTTTGATACCAGATATTTTAAAGTGAATATTTTCGTAGGATAATTTATTCAGCTCAAACTTTTAGTAGAATTAATTATTATTTTCATACTTTTGGTGTTATGAGTAAAATTTTATTCTTTGATATGCTTTTTAAGGTTTTGGGTAGTATTCAATCCTAAAAATGTTTTTAAACATTAATTACTTTAAATTATTTAATGAAATGTATCTTTATATCTAATTTATTTTGAAACCACTTTTTACGCATATGTATCTTGAAAGGCGTCATTTATATGTAACATAAATCTATATGATCAGTTTTAAGAAATAAGATTTTTCTCGGTTTACTTATAGTTATTGATAGGTAAGATGAATTGATTCTATTATTATTTTTCATTGCCTTCTATACATCATAAGTTTAAGAAAGGAATTACCAAACACTATACAACAATTGTAACACATAGAAATTTGATTGTTCTGCAGTGTATGTTAATGAAAAGATATCATTGTTTGTGCTAACTTTACATTGTTAAATGTATGAAGTTAAGCGACTACAAAAATGACAGAAAAAAAGGAATTTAAGTTTTTTAGTAGATAAATTTGCTTTGATAATTTTTTTCATAAAAGGAATAGTCAATATCCCTTCCTCAAAACAAATTATGCTTCTTGGATATTCGAATAAAAAAAAAGAAAGAAAAAACAGGATGGTATCAAAATACCTCTTTCTCAATTTTATAACCATTCAGTGTCCAAGAAATGAGAAAACAAGTTTTTGTAGACTCTAAGCAATTTCTTTCAGATATTTTAAGAACAAAACTGATTTCTAATAATTCAGAAAGTTGGAAAAGGAATGGAATTCATTTTTTTTTTTGATATTTCGTTTTAGATTGTTATCATATTTCATGTCATCAATTCCTTAAATGTTTTCCGCTTTTTTTAAATCTGACCTATCAGAAAAAAGAAGGACAAAAGACTTAAGAAGTTAAGATATTAGTTCACATACACTTTTGAATGATTATTAAATCTTTAAGATTTTACCTTCCAACAATAGATTATGCAATTGTGTGTTTTTATCTTTATATCTTTTTTGCCTAGTAATAACATAACTTGCTGAATAAATATCTCTTTCAGATACAATGTTTATTTTCGTGATTTAAGGGTGTAGTTGTTCAAAAACTACTTTAATTCATTCGAAAACAATAAAAAACATAGTAATTATATACAAAAGTAGCCCTTTTTACTGATAATTCGATGCAGATATTAATTTCATTGTACATATTTTACTATAGATAATGATATGTGACAGTAAAAAGTTCTGTAGCTGTGGTATCTGAGGGTTAATGATTACGAGTTCACGGTCGGCTTTGCTTCCTCGAGTCGAGGGATCGAGTCCTAATGCCACTTAAATCCCGCGGTATAGTGTGGCTGGTGCTCGCATTAAATCTTAGTAGAGGCTGTAATTCTTCCCGTTGTGTGGAAGTTTGGAGATAAAAGTGCAACTAAGATGTCGTCACTTGACCGAAGTTCAAAATTATGAGATTAGTCGCCAATAGCTCTCTTGTTGCGTCTAGTAAGACGTTAATATGCAATCAAAATTTAACTATCATTGAAAAATACAGTACTTTTTTTTTACTTCTGCTAAAATTATTATGTCAAGTTTCAGTTATTTAATGAGAAGCCTTAAAATAGCTTGAAAGTTATTTTTATACTATTAATCCAAAGCCCTTTTATCCACAGAGAGTTTAAATTGGATGTACTTATGAATATTGAAACATAAGAATAAAAATTACAGAGAAATAAAATATTTAACGATAAATTTTTATGCAACGATGAACTTGCCTTTTTAAATGAGAATTGAACTTTCATTAAACCTGTGAATGAAAAATATAGACTCAATATTTGAGTTAAACGTAAATCTTTAACCATTTCATCCGCAAAGAATTTAAATTGGGTGTCCTTTCGAATAAAATAAAAAGTATTGACTTAAGTATAAAAATTATCAAAGTAAAATAAGTAAGTTATAATTTTTTTATGCAACTAGAAGGTTACCTTCAAGAGAGAATTGAATTTTGATATTATAAACTAAAAATACGGGTATAATATTTGAATGTTGTCATAAAAATTAATGTATTTTTGTAACCTGTTTGTAATACTTAAAAAGAAGTACTCGTTTTTCTTTAAAAAGAAACGAATTTAAATTATAGATAAAGATAACTTGAAAATTACTTATGGCTATTTTAAATAGCTACTATGTATTGTTATTTTAACTTCCAACAAACCATTAAAATAGTCTTATTTAGCTACATCATTTAGTTAAATACCTTTATTCGAATTTCAAAGAAGACGAAAATATCTTTAAAGCTTGCAGAAGGAAAATATTCTAATTTTAGCTGTTTATTTTTCTTCCTCTTTATTTAATGAATGCCGTTGTTAAGCAATGGTTAATGTTTTTGAGACTTTTTTACCTTGTGTTTTTAAAGTATTTTAGGAAATATAATTTGAATAATTTGTAATATTTATTTCATTTTTGTGATATATTAAATATATTTCATGTTCTTTATTTTCCGCTTTAAGATAGCTAATTATCTGTTAAAACTGTTTCTTAGAATTTAATCTCTCTTCCTTTAATTAAGCTTGGTTGCGATATATAAAAGCAGTTTAACTTACCATCTTATGCTTGAATATCATCTTTTAATTTGATGTACTGGTTCGTAATAACTGAAAATATTTAAATGCATAACTTTTATATTGTGTATTTTTTAATTTTCAATTCTACTTATAACTGAAGTTTGCCACAAATTTATATCCAAGATGTTATTTATAATTTACATATAACATCATCGGAGAAAACTTGTCGTTAATTACCTTCAAAAGTCAACTGGATATTCTCTTCACAACTTTCTTTGTTACCCATAAGATTAAAAAATTTCTTTCTTTCTTAACGGTGTTAAAGATTCTAGGAAAATTTACCTCTTCATAATTATGCAAGCACCACCTGTGCTGCAATTCTTTGCACCATAAGAGTTTCATCCATAAGTTTAATACTACCTTCTAAAGAAATAAAATGTGTACTTCGGAGAGTGTTTAAATTTAGAAATTTAAAGAGGGAGAAAACCTCGCTTAAAATGTGTAATTTTAAGTAAAAAGCCTTTTCGTCAAACTTTGCAGCTTAAAAATTATTTTACAGAGAATTTAATCCTTCTTTATTTTGTTAAATTTTAACTAAAACTAATATTATATAAAATATATTATTTATGAATTTGCTTAGTTATAACACAATTTCTAAAAATGATCTGAATTAGCGTTTGTTTCCAATTCGTTTAATCAAACAAAAATCCCCCCTTTTTTTTGTTAAAAATGGAATTTAGAAAGATATACATAAGTTTTCCATTTTAAAGTGTAGTGTTTTAAAATATATACTTTAGGATAAATTAAGATTCAAAAAACTTAGTTTTTTTCCCACCTATCATGATAGAAAAAGTTAGAGTTGATACTTTTAAAAATATATTTTTACTTTTAAAAATTATATTTTGAATACATATGTAACAATGCAAATATTTTTAGTGATATTGATTCCCACTAATTGATTTGGGAGTTTGAAAAAGTATTATTTTCTTGAGTTTTTATTTGAAAAATATTAGCCGATTTCTTTTTAGAAATTATTTAGGTAATTACTTTATGTAACTCGTTGAAAAAGTGATTCCTTTTTCATTCCTGGTGAAAAACAATCTTTCATGAATCCTGAAGAAAATATGAATTTATTCAATAATTTGAATAATAAAATTTATTAAAGAAGACGGGGTATAATAATACAACTCATATTAATTTTAATAACGATCTTTATAATTTTCTAACAGGAAAGTCTTATCCCTTGAATAATACTTGATATTAGTATTTAAATAGTCCTCTTGAAAGAAGATTTTATTAGACTTGATTCCTCTTTTATCTGTAAAATTTATCTGCCTTGTATTTAGTGATAAAAATCAACCATAAAAAGAAAATTATTTGGTAAAAAAGATTCAGATCAAAGTAACTTTTGACAGTCATAGAAAAAACAGTTAGTAATTGAAACTTATCAACCCTTTACTGGATCTCAAGGTTTTCAAATACTTTGGGATCCCTTACGAGAGAACTACAAAATCTGTTAAACAAATGTTTAAGTTATCAATGTTTTCCTATGATAATATGAACAAAGCTGTTCAAACATACAAATTTTATAAATTCATCTTATTTAAAATATTCGAGTTAATCTTTAATAATTACAGCAAATTTTTAAAACATTATACTTGAGTAAAAATATTTTCAAATATTTTTAATGATACAAAAGTTTATGTCAAACTAATTAAATATATGTAATTTTGCATAATTTGATGAAAAACTTTCACATTCCTCCTTCTGGCGAGTAATAAAATCCCTCTCAGGAGAAAAGATGAATAAAGTTTAATTTCGTGTTCTCAGAAAAAATGGTGCGGATCAGAGCTTTTCACAATAGCAGGATCCAAAGAAAGTAATGATCTTTTCAGAGGAACATAATTCTCAGATTTGATATTTACTATCTTTTGCTTAAACGGTACTATACATTCCCTAAAAATATGGCAAAAAACAACTAAATGACAGGATAAACATATTTTACACGCAATATCCTCTCAAAATAAGTCTTTACGATAAATTTATAGTTCAATTGTCATCCCATTGTTAGAGTTTACTAATTTATTTCTTTACGGCTTAATAAATAGTATGTTAATCACAGAAGACCATTCACCTAGAATTAGAAAAATGATATTAAATGCAAACCGTAATCAAGAAACATTTGAATTGAGAAAAAAAATGGATGGATGTTGTATTAAATGACGGTTAGAAGCTCATTTTTGGTGGACTAGACGAGTGAGAACATGATTAATGTGACTTGAAATGAGAACCAAAATGTTTTTTGTCAATAAAGTAAGAAGAAGAGTTCTTAGTAGCTTTAGTACGTTAATATTTATTGAAACCACATATATTGTCACCTTACAGAGATGTCTTAAGCTGTTTTCTAAGACAAAATTACTGCCATTTAGAGAAGCGCTAAGAGGCGAGAAATTGATATTCCAAGAGGATAAATGCTTTCACATTCATTGTTCTTGATGCACTTGGGACTAGTTCCAAGAACACAATATGACTATCCTGCAGTAGTCCACTTAGTCTTGGCTTGAATTCCAAGGAAGATGGATTTTCTTGATACCTGGATTTCGAAAAATTCTGAAGAACTCGAAAGGAAAAGAAGTTATAAAATAAAATATTAAAAAGGGCTTAAAATTTTCTGTTAAATATTATATCTATGAAGATTATATAAGACTGAGACGGCTGTTTTATGATTATATATTTTCACGTAAGCTATGCTAACGTTACTAATATTAATGAGGTATGTGAAAGCTACTAATATTTTAGGAAACTGCTTACTTTCGCAATTTTTTAAATTCTAAAATTGTGCAATTTATTCGCAATCAATAAAAATACATTTATTATAAGATAGACTATTAGCGAGTAATGTAAGGTAATTAATATTTAGCAAAATTTAATAACGACCAACAGCATTGTCAATCTTGGGAATAATAAAGTTTTAATTAGCAGTTTAGAAGGTATAATTACGCACACAAACTTTCAGATAAAATTTATTTCAATTTCGTATTGCATATTTTGACATCTTAGATTTCATCTCTTTCTTTCAACTCCGGAATGATCAAAGCTTTATTTAAACGTAACAATAAATAAATATGAATAATAACAATAAAAAGAATTGCTTCTTTAGCAGTAGTTAAAAATTATATATATACCCTTAGTTCTTTCATCCAAATGAACTCACAAAATCGTTGAATGGAAGCTAATCAATTGCTTGCCCCTTACCTATTTCTTTCCACCTGATGATCACCAGAATGAATACATTATAAGCAGTTAGAAAACAATGTATCTAGTGAATATTCTCATTTCTCATGCTTGTCACTAATGCAGATTTGAGGAACATTATAACTTGCATTAGAGAAGGAAACAGTATCGTTATTGATTAGAAAGATCCGCTAATATGCAAAGTATAATATGGACAGATTTATTGAAATACACATATGTAAATAGAAAGATCTTGTCACATTTCTTATTTTATTACATTTCTACTGATTTCAGCTTAGAATGCACCAGAATATCACAAAATATCTTTGGTTAAATGTTTTGGTACTCATAAAGACTATGTTATAATAAAAAAAAGAAGCCAATGTATAGCAATAATTTTTGAAGAAATCACAATACTTAGGAAATTTTTCACTCTTTGAAAAAAATATTTTCCATCTCATAAGCTCTTTTCTAGTATTCTTCGATTAGTAATTTGATCATGGTTAAAATGTTCACATCATATGAACGTTTGAAAATTTGTTATTATCTTTGCTTCAGCGAATTTTTAGAATTTTTGATAAAACCATAGTTTGTTATTTATAATTCTTCAACCAGCATTATCTTTCGAAGCTTGCTGTAATATTCCGGTTTCGCTTCTAATTATCTGGTCCATTCAGATACAACAAAATATCACACAAGAAATAGTCAGGTAAATCAAACTAATTTTCATTCTATTTTCCAATAAGTCCAAAAAATCATTCATTATTACGAATGTGTGCGGAAGCTATCAAAAGTCCTCAACCAAAAATTAACTGAAAAATCTATACTCATCTTAATAATTGCAAAAGTAGGATTTTAGTCAGGAACAAACTTATGCATTGGGATCAAGTTCAATAATAACTATTCAATGAGCATTGAACTTTTTAGCACCAATGTTGTGTGCACCATATGCTCCCAAGCCTTCAAACTCCTCTCAACATTTTAACACCTCCAAATTTCGATATATGATCCCATTTTATCTACTAAAATTCTATTCAAATAGTGACGTTTATTTACATAAGTCCCGGTTTACTCAGAAATTGAGGTTCTCAATTCAAGTAACATCATAGATTAGTTTAAAGGATTAGTTGGAGGAAAATAAGTGGGGCAATTATTTACAAAGTGCAACAATAATAAAAATGTATTTAAAAAAGTACATTGTTTTCAACATTTGCATCAAAAAAGAAGCTGTTTATGCTAATTATTCTTCCTGAGTTTTTTTTAAAGAGCTGTGTTGACTAAATATTGAATGCATTTGGAGATTATGCTATGGATCGTTGTTTCAAGTTATTTTACGTAACATTTCAAATTTTTTAATCTCTTTTTTCCTTTTGACAGAAATTAATTACACTTACGTTTCATTTTGGTCTTTAATTACACCCCATATCAAATTAAATTTTTAAAAATCTTCTCTAAGCGCAAAATATCTGCTTTAGATTATCAAAATTATGAATACATTAACTGTTGTAAATAAAAAGAAATAGTGTGAAAAGTAGCTAACTTATGGGAAGTTTTTATTTTACAGTATGAAGAAACTTGATATTTTAACTGAGGAAATCTGAAGGAAAATTAAAAAATATTTTTAGGAAGAAAATATTAGTTTCCAATTCAGAAATGGTCCAAAATTACTTTTCTATGTCTGTACGGTATTGATAATTTGAAACAGCAAATTAATATGAAAAATATTTAAGTTAGGAATTAGTAAAATTTGTTGAAAATTATGTAAATGTGTAAATATTTAGCTATACTTTCTTTCTTTTAGGTTTCTGAAGATCATCATGAATTATATATTGGTGAGTATAGTTGTTATATCGCAAGTAATTATTGCGAATAATGGTTTTAAATGTTGATTTAATATAATTTTTTGATATTAAGTGATGATGGAAAATGGCAATTATACTTAATAGAGAACTTAAGAGAAACAGATTAAGAGCTTTATAACAAATAAAAAAAAATGTTTCCCACAGAAGAAGTATTCTGAAAAGTTTTAATAGCATGAAGTTTTACGTTCTAGTAAAAGTTTATTTTGCTTTTTTTAAAGTCGTAAATGAGCACACATTCCAAAAGACTCTCGAAAGTGTACATGTTCTTCTTTCACGAATGCGCATAGACATTTTGAGAATAGACATTTTGAAACTAACACATTTCATTCGTCCGATTTTCCGATTTACACTTAGTGACCTTGTTATTAGAAATGATATTAGAAATGATCATGTTTTTTAAAACTAATTTCACAATGCTGTAAAGTGTATATGATAAAATACTTCTACAGTTTGTAAACAATTTGCATTCTGAGAAGATAAAGATTGTCATAAAACAATAAGTTTTCTGAAAATTCTCGTAATTCTCGAAAATTAACTTAATGAGCCTACGTATTACATTTGAAATAAAAAAAAGTGAAGTTAAAAAATCAAAATAACAGGATAAAAATCTGTTTAATAGGATGAAACTTTGCTTGAAAAACAATAGCAATAACTATGAGGAAATTTAAAGATTTTCTTGAAAGAATCAATTTTAAGGGAACATTTTGCTAAAGGTTGTTATGTAAGTATTTAATATTTTTCAATTATTTAATTTTATTTGAAAATTTTGGTTTTATTTGAAGTGTAGGCATGAAAAAGGAGCATGTAAATAAACTAAATCATAGTATAAAAACCATAGATGTTACAAATAACACAAACACACTCATATATGTAATGTAAGCAGAGTACTATAAAATAACTCACACTTAACTCGATTATTCTTGGAAAAATCTCTCAGTTCAGATAGTTAATTTTTTACTCTAAGAACAAATAATTGAGGTATAATATGAACAGAAACTCATGCTTTGTTTTATGAACATCAAAATTGATCTGGATGTTTCACACACCTTAGTCTCTACTATTTCTGTTGAATAAGAAATATAAAGCATCAACTCTACTACCCATTTTCGACCATAACCATTAGCAATTCATATGTAACGACAAAATATATGATCGTGACTACCACGAAAAGTTGAAAGTCATCCAAACACGATTCGCCAGGGCTGTTTTTACTACGTTAACTCAACGCACCTTCATTTCCGCCAGGGAGGAGCGAAATTGTCGGTAGAGAAGTAGAGGAGTCCTACGAAAATATTTATGTTGTCTAAGTTAGCGATAGGTTCAGTTGGTACATCTCTCTGTCATGTTAAAGAGGTATATATTTCTCTTTTTTATTTTAGAAGATTTTCCTTCTGGAAATTGTACTTGTTTGCGTGAGACGAATCATGTGCGGGGGGATTAAAGTTTACTGATTATTCAAAAATGTAATGCGAGAAAGTTTTATATTAAACAACGGAAATTTAAAAAAGGTGCTGAATATTTAATGAAACAATAAATTAACATTTTTTTGTTGATTGTGAATTTTACATCCTTTTGTATTGAAGATGTGCCATGGATGTTGATTATCTGAAAGTTAAACTGCAGTTAGGTGTTTCTAATTTTAATTATTTGTTCCAAAGCATCATAGTTTAAATTTATCATCGAAAGTATTATTTCTGTTTGGCTGATTGTTTATTAACATATACTTAAAAGCAACACGATGGTTATTGGTGACGAGCCTCGTAATTTTGAACCTTGGTTAAGTGACAAGGACAATACTTGAGCTGCACCCTAGTCTCTAAACTTCCACACCTTTCCAATGTTGGAGCATTCTCATTAGACTTAATGTGCATCAGCCTGCTGTATGGCAGACTTTTACTGGAAACAAGACTCGAATCCACCACTCGACAAAATCAACGCTGGCATGATCTCGAGACCATGACCACTCGGCAATCACGAACACCGTATTATTGCTGAAAGAAAAAAAATATTTTTTAATATTAAATGTATTTTTAATTTGCAAAGGATTTGTTATGTATTAAATGATATTGGTGTAGTTATAAGGGTTTTTAATTATGATAGATTGCTTACTGATACAGTAATGAAAGTTGATTTGGATTATATTTTTCAAAAAAAAAAAAATTCCTATTGCATTGTTATGCAAAAGTCTTAAAAATATTTAATAGACTTGAATAAGAAGCACTTGTTTTTTAATTACATTTTGTGTCACAGCTTATACACAATTGAAGCTTTAAGTATCAAAATTCTATCTCCCAAGCCTCTAAAATTTTCTATAATATCACGGCTAATGGACTTTACATTTGTTATAACATTATGAGCTCGAACAAATAGGACCTCCCTCTCTGAATAGTACAAAACGCTAGAATAATATTTTCTTTAGTCTGATCACGTATTTAAGCTTTCTTAATCATGGTTTTGATGTAAGATAGTTTTGAGTATTATGATACAGTTGAAGTATTAAATGAGAATTTTCTATTAGTTAGGGGTTGGGCCTAATTTGGCCTAAATGACAGCTTGCATTCGACGTGGGATTGACAAATAAAGGTCTTGAACAAAGTTCATCAGAATTCGCATCCATTCCTCGTGCAGGCCGTCTCGAGTTCAAATAGTATGCCTGGAGGAGGAAACTGATCAGGGACTTTGTTCTCTAAAAAAATCCACAAACATTCAATGATGTTCCAATCAAGAGACTGAGGACACCAAGTTAAATGTTCCACTTCATCATCTTGCTGATGTAACCATGTTTGAATACAGCGAGAAGTGTGAAAAGAGGCGTAGTTATCTCTGAACACATGACGTTCTCCTGAAAAGAGAGTCTGAAGCATAGGGCGGTGATGATCTGCGAGAATGCTTCGATAATGGTCACCTGTAATCATCTCCCTCAAGACAACGAGAGATCCCAATCCACGGGAAGATATTGAGCTCCACACCATCACAAAAACCCTTTCATGTTTCACGTTGGAACCAGGCAACTAACATGAAATGTTTCTGCCGGTGTTCGCCAGACGAACACACGTCCAGTGGTCTGGAATAATGTAAATGAGGATTCATCAGATCAGACGACTTGTTCCCATTACAGTCGTATCCAGTTTAGGTGGTCTCGGCACCACTGCAGTCTCTTCATTTCGCGCCGAAACTAAAGGTTTTGGAATATCTACTTTGCCATGAATCTTCGCATCATGCATATCCCGTTGAATAGTTTTCATGGATACGAGGTTCTGAAGGTGGGTATTCATCTCGTAAGTTACCTGCGGCAGTGTAGCCTTGCGTTTTCGGGCGACTATCTTCTTCAACACCCGTCTATCACGGACCTTCAACTTCGACTTTCGCCCACTGTTGTGCTTCGAAGAAGACATCTTACCCAGATTTGTATAGGCTATCATAACCCTTGACGCAATGATCCTTGAACACCCACAATGTTGGCTGTTCTAGACATGGAAGATCCAGCGAGGCGAGCTCCAATTATCATGCCTTTTTTCACGTGGGGACATAATCACGCTTTGCTAGGAACGGAACATTCTCATGCAACTCTCACACTGCCAAATGCTTGACTGATACCTTCCCTTTCGCCTCCATTAGGTGGCACACTATTGGCACGTGCCTTCCATTTATTGGACTGTCGAAGAACGAATCATTTTTAAATGCGTTTCTTATTATTTTGTCCTATAACTATATACATATGCAACGTAATAGCCAAAGTGTAGCGCGACAGCACAATTTTTTATAAAGATAGTTAGAATTTTTTTTTGAATCTAATGTGATCCATTTTTTATACAAAAGACTTTAAAGAAAAGATAATTTAGTCGGATAAGCATTTATTTAAAATAATTAATAACCTAGGTTACATTCATAGCAATAAAATGAAATAAATGTAAGCAATTGTTACAATCTATTACCTAGACCTCGAATTTAGCTAGTATCAATGTTTTAACGAGAAATGATTAGTCAAAAAGTATCACCTTACATTTGGGCTAATGCGGCATATATATATATATATATATATATATATATATATATATATATATATATAGTAACAATTATCATAAAAATGAAATTTCCAGCATCCGAAACAAAACATGAAAAAACTAATTAATATTTGATTATGTATTAATGAGCTATATTATAACAATATTCATTTATTGAAACTCAAATAATGAGGCGATGAAGAGTCTATTAGGTTTTCACACGAAAGATTACCAATATTTTAAAGAACAATGAATCCAATTTTACACAAACGAGAGTAAAATGTGAAATGAGTGATAAAGTAGGATTTTTCATAATTTGAATAACCGAATTTTTCTTTTGGGTGTAGTGGTAGTATATTTAATACATAAATCATGCTCAGTGCTTCAAATATTGTAATTGTGCAAATGATTATCGAATAAATCAACGTGATAGGGATGATTTAATTGAGTGTAGGGCTCTTGAAATGCTTGTGAAACACTTTTTTCTATCGATCGAATTTTCATTCATTATTCAAAAGCCTTACTCTAAATTCTCTCATTAGTCCCTTCAGTAGAAAATGCATGGGGATTGTTCTAAAATTGAATTAATATAATATTTTTTTCACAGTTTCGCAGTTTTTTTATGCAAATGAATATCTAAAACTCACTCTTCAGAACATAAATGATTAGGTTATAATTTTTACTTCAAAATTGACTTTTAGGAAATTCCTTTTAAAACTTAATCGAAACTGAATTGTAACTGAAGAAATAATAATATTAAATATTTTGAATATTTACTGAGATCAAATTTGTTATGTATGTAGTAAAAATATTTTCAGATGCATTTGATATAAAATTATTTTAAAATTTCACTGTCTAATGTTTCTCGTATCTAGTCAAATTATGTAAAAATAATTCCTATTTTCTTTCAATAATTAGAATTAGTTATTCTTATTCTGATATTGATTAAAAATAGAAATTAAAATTAAATATTTCATCCTATACCACTATTTTAGAAAAGTAGAAAAACCGGGCATTTTTTAGAAAAATTAAAAGCTCAAATGAATGTACAAAATAACCTACTTAAATTTCTCTAGAATATTTCTCTTCTTTTTCATGTGTATTTTCAATGTGAAGAGCAGTCGAAAAGTTTTCCATAGTTTTATCGTTTTTTATTGCAATGTTATATGGGAAAGGTATAGCCGCGTGTATCTCTACTTTATGTATTTTATGATCTTAAATTTAGTAGAAATGAATCTAAATGTGGGTTTAGGCAGAGATTCTTAAAAGACACTTCATAGTCTATCGCCTATTTCAGTGGTTTAGTGACCAAAGTAGTTCCATAATGTCATCATAAAGAAGATTTTTTTTTTAAAAAAAAAGTTTCTAAACTACTAAATTGTTGCATAGTTTCGTTAAAAAACTAAAAAAGAGGCAATGTAAGATTCAAATTTTAAAAAAAGTTACTCAAGAAAATGTGTACTAAATCATAGTATTAGGAAATTTGGAATTGAGGGATAAAATACTTAGTTATATAGTAAAAAAAGACATATTGTGGAAAACTCTCCAAAAAAAAGATAGGAAAAATATAACAGAAATATATAACCATTAAATTCCGTTCTTAAACATAATATATGACATCATTTAATTATTATTAGAAAAATTTATATGTATATTTTATACATTAGATGTCTTATGATTTCCAATTTTTATATTACATTTCTTAATTTTCATTTAACAACTACACAATGAGTTCTCAGATTTTCTAAAAAGTTTTACATACAACACGTTACCCATACCTTATTTTTTTAAAAGTACTGCAGGCAGATTAGAGAGGGAAGGGAAATAATTTCACACTTTCGAAATCAATTTTTTAAAGCAATTTAACGAAGTTCGTATAACACTTAACAATTGGGAGATTTTACCATGCACTGTTATATAAAACATTTGAATATTAAAGACACACACACATACACATATACACACATAGAGACACACACACACACAGAGAGAGAGAGAGAGAGAGAGACGATTTAATTTAACAAAATTGCTTAGATTTAAATATGAAAAAACTCTTTGACTTAATGATTTTAGGAGCAAAAAAAGTTTTAGATTGTTTTGTAACTAAGCATAACTGTAGATCTACTCTTTCTATTAATGAAATTATTTGGATACTAGAAGCTAATGTAACGTATATTATTCGAAAACAATTCCTTACCTAACATTTTGGATTTCTTTCTAATTTTATATTTAAATTTCCAGTTCTTTTCCAAACGAATTAAACGTGATTACGCAAATTAGACAAAAATTAGAAATGTGGTGAATATGTGAAAGGAAATTCATATAAAAACGATGTTGGATTGAATATAAAATAGTAGTAAAATGGTATTGCAAGACTGGTGAAATTAGTAGTGAGTAGTTGGTAGCAGGCATAAGATAGTGATTAGGATCTAAAAGCGCTAGCAGACTGACGGGCATTAAGGATTATCTCCATTGATTTCTGTTAAATGGGAACTGAAGAATCCGATCGGCACCCAATATTTGAGATTAGACTCCCCCAAACCCGAGTGAGTTGGTAAGATAGAATTTAGTCATTTCTAAATAAGATTTCAAGCGCATTAAGGGTTAGTAAACTTAGAAATAGAGCCGTCCTGCATCATTGTAGAGTATTAACAAAATAATTTGGATTACTATCTGCCTTCTTCTTCATTTGGTGGTTTATTACTATTTAATATTGAAAAAAAAAATGAATGTGAAAATTAATGATAGAGAAGCGTTACACTTTGTTGTTGGCTTTCTTAAACACTTACCATTTAAAGTGACACAAAATGCTAGTGTAGTTAATTAGAGCCAAAATAATTCAAAAACATTTAGCAATAAACTTAGTCCAAAATAATTTTCTAAAGGAAAAATGAAATTGTCTTTGCTAATTTCCTTTTAACAAGTGCAAAGTTTTCTTTTAACAGCTAAGTTCTCTTAAAAGTAGAATTATTCAAAATGAAAATTAACTTGTGATGAGTAAATGTACTTCAGAGTCCCAGGCACCACAGAAGCAACTACTATCAAGAAAAGAAAATACTTTCCAATGCATTTTTATTTTCATGAACAAAACATTCTTAAGTGCAAAAACATTGCCAATGTTAAAAACAAAAAGAAAAAAAAATGATTCAGCTATAAAAATCAATTATTAAATTAAGTACTAAAACGAGAGCAAATGATAAACTATTGAAGTAGACTATAATATTCTGTTCGGATATTAAAATAAAAGTAAGTGATAAAATATTAAATTAAATACATCTTGGATATGTAAATGTATCTTAAGGAAACTAATTATGATAATAATATAATAATTATAATCATAATGTATTATAATGTCAATCTTTCGATTCTAGCACCACGCATCCATTACTTTATGCCCACGCCTTTTTGTTAACATCATTTCCTCAAAACAACATGTTAGGCCATGTTAAAAATTAACGTTGTATATATCAATGCTTTTGATTATTTGAATTAGAAAGATAATCTAATATTAATTTGGCACAAAAATTCTTATTAAGTTAAATTACCAAAACTCTTTAATTTTTAAAATTATTCAAATTTTTTTTCAAGATTCTGTACCTCCATTCATTACTGCTTATGTCCTAATATATTCTGTTTGGTAGAGTAAGCACACATGGATATGTATGCAAAATGTTAATTAGATGTAAATGGAAATTAAAGTACGTTTTATGAACAATAACCGTGGTAGCCTAGTAGTCATGGCTTCGGATTTGTGGCCGGCGGTTTTCGTTCAGTCGCGGGTTCGATCCTTGGCCGCTAAATACCCACCGTGTAGCCGGGGCTTATGCACGTTATATCTGTCGGGGCCCAAAGTTCTCCCGTGGCTTGGTGTGGAAGTTAGGAGACGGGGGTGCTAGCTCAGGTGCCGACCTCGTCACGTGACAGAGGTTCAAAATTACGAGGTCCGTCGCCAATAACCCTCGTGTTGCTTCTAGTGTGACGTTAATAAAAACTAAACTATATAATTTATCAAAAAAATCTGATTAGCAGCAAAAAATCGGATGCTAGCTTGAAACGTTGGGCTACTCGCGATTTTATTTTCACTAACCGTAGGGACTTCTATCAAGTTCAATTATATAGTTAAAATTATAATTTTTCCCAACCAAAAGGAAACGTGATTAGGTAAATTAGATGAAGGTGGAGACTCGGTGATTTTAATTAGATATAATGATACATAAGCGATATGTAATAAATGGAAATAAAAGAAGAGAGATATATGATAAGGACAACCAGAGAGTTGTTAGCGAGCTTAAAGTTGTTCTGTTAGTTTTGCTGATTGCACGGAATTCCACTAACCGCATTAATCTACGTGATCACTATCAAAGATAGCTCTTAAATCGACAACGAGAGGGTTGATATGAGATTACCTATATAGATATTAGGACTGTGAGTTAGGGGACCAAATTTGCGTTTTGCCACTTAGGTTTAATATATTAAAATGAAATATGGCACGAGAGTCGAATATTAACGGACAAATACCAAAAGCTAGAAAAAATTAAAAGTGTAATTTTTTAGGAAATTACATTTTAGTATTTCCCCCTAATTTTTTAAGTAGCAGTAACACGAAAAAAATCTGCTGTTCCAACAACTACAAAATATCTTCCAGAACAAAATAATAGAAAGAAAATATATGTCTAGGAGATGAAAATGAATTTATCGATAATTCACTACTCAGGAAATAAGGTAATTATTGTTTATTTGGAAAAACAAATAAAAAAAAAACCGTGAAAGTGATTCATAGAGCAATATCATTGGCATTGCATAAATCACGCTCTACGGAAAAAGATGGACGAAGAATGAATTCAAATTGAAAGAAATATAACAGAGTAGATAAATTCCGCTTACATCAAATGATATATGAGAAATGATTGTGAGGAACAACACGTAACAAAAATAAAGGAAGAGAATAGTAATTTTTTTCTTTTTGCTGAGAAAAAGTGTAAGTGTAATTAATTTCAGGATGTAATAAAATAAAAAAGATGGTTAATAGTGTTGGGTCTTGGAATTCTCCCAAATAAGAACAAATCAAAACAAAAAGAACTTCTCGAAAGTCGTTACCATAATCGCAGGGCAAGAAAGTCACGTTTCTATGTAAAAAAATGTTGTCAGATATATACCTCGTCATGGGATCCATTTTCACAAGTGTCGAGATATGTGCATATTTTTTTCTGCTCTCACCAAATAAAAATGTACCGCTTAGTATAAAATAACAATATGAGTATATATCTCCATAGAGAGTTTCTTGTTAAATTCTTATAAAGATGTCTTTTAATTTATTCATAAAGAAAACTTACAGCATTCTTTTATTTTCTGTCTAGAGTTTTGCATTTTGAATAATTTATAAAATTTACCTTAGTACAATCTGTGAATTATTTCATTGATTTATTATTAAGAGTATTATTTCATACAAAAACATTATACTTAACTAAATTATACGGTAGAAGATTACGTTGATGTATAATTAGTAATAAAAGCTGCATTTTCTCGTGGCTATTTTAGTATATAATCTCGTTCACTTTGCAATATCTATTATATTTTAATTACTCATCACAATTTCAAATACTGTGACGTACCACTAATTGTATAAGTTATAATGATTAAAAACACACAGACGTGTTAGCCAGCATATAGATTTATAAGAGTCGGTTTTCTTATTGTATTTCTTATAAAAAAAACTAGGAAAGTCCTTTTTTTAAAATTAAAAAATAAAAACTATTGAATTTCATAAATAAAAATGTAGAATCTAATTTTATGTTTTTATTGGCAAAGAACTTTCATAGGATTGAGAAAACTGAGCAATTCAAAATAATATCAATGTATAGTTCTCTATCTTTGTAAGTATGTTTCAATGATATTGATGCTGTTTAACATTTTCTATTCATTCTTTGTTTAGTAAAAAGAAAGAAAATAAATCTTAAACTTGCTGCATTTTTTTTTATCTAAAGGGGCATTATATGAAATTAACAACCTAGTGTTTTACCCAATTCATTTATTTTTCATTCCTTACATTTCAAAGGCCTAACTTGGCAGATGAAATGCTTAAACATATGTTCTAGACGTACGGCTTTGTGTTCAATTAACTGGATAAATATCGAGGATAATCGCTCATATATATATATATAAAAAAAAAAAAAAAAAAAAAAAAAAAAAAAAAACTAAGGCTCACATATTTCAGTTTAACATTATTTAGTTGATTAAATGTACAAAATTTTATTTGTTACTTAGTAAAAAGTCAGGACAGACACTGAATAAACTACACAATATTCAACATATAATTTTAAATACGAAATGGTACATTTGAGAAGGCTTTTTTTACCTTTTTAAAAAATAGTTTAGTATAGTATCTTTAGAAATAATGTCTATGCCGAAATATCTTATTAAAAATAACTAAATGAAAATTGAACCTATTGTAAATAAATGGTTATTTATGAAAATTGTGTCTAATATAATGAATGTTTGAAATTGATGTAAATAGACTAACTTGTGTGTGTGTGTGTGTACCAGGATAAACTAAATAAGCTGAGCTGAAAAATAAAAATGTGTAGGAAATAAGAATACATTAAGGATAAGTTCATTAATTTTTACTGTTTGGTTTTGTGAAAGTGTTATTAAACATCTATGCCATGAAATGAATATTAAATACATTTGTAATTTATTTACTTATTTATTTGACCCTGGAATTCTAGTTTTGATGACTTATAACTAAGCGTTTTCGGAAGTTGAAAAAAGTAATTTCAAATGAAAATATATAACATTAGGATCACACAAAATATATTTATTTTATTTTTGTACTACTCTATAAATTTAAATGCTTAACTGTAAATATATATATGTATATATTTATAATTATATATATATCAGAATCTAATAAAAGCTAAATTTCTATTTATAGTTTTAATTGAAAATATCAGTATTGAATATAATCAGTATGAATATAAAATATTAAATATAACGAGTTTAAAATGTTGAATATAACGAATTGAAAATATTGAATATAACGAATTTCAAGCATTAAATATAACGAATTGAAAATATTGAATATAGTGCATTGAAAATATGGAATAAAACGAATGTAAACTTCTGAATATAACGAATTGAAAATATTGAATATAGCGAATTGAAAATAGGGAATAAAACGAATGTAAACTTCTAAATATAACGAAAGTAAACTTCTAAATATAACGAATGTAAACTATATTGAATATAACGAAAATAAAATATTGCATATAAAAGGAAGTATAAAATGTTGTTGATTTCTGTCATTAGTTTATTGTTGAACTGCCATTGACACACATTATAAAGTAACTGCATTAGCAAAATATTATTACTATTCGGAAATACAGAATAAATTATATCTTTCTAGTATATCAAATATTTGTATTAAAACATTATGAATCTTCTCGTTAGATACAGTTTATTTCATAGAGATATTTAAATTATTATGGTTTGGTATATCGATTTCATATAAGTGGTAAAATAAATCATATAAGCAAAATCATATTCTCATTCTTTTTTAACATTCTTATTTGAAACACTTTAAGAGATCCACACCAATAACCTTTAAGAAATTTTAAGAAAATAAACGGTAAAGAATGCAAATTAAGCACTACTTTTGTGGATTTTTCAGCCGTTTTCTCTTTCATTTAGTTATTTAACACCCACCTTGATATTTAATTTTATAGGAAAATGAACGTGCTTATTTTAATAAAGCTTATTGATTTTTTGTGTAACAGCATTTAAAAAAAGAATAGTAAATTACTTTACTATCATTTAAGGTTAGATTCAAATTACATAAGTGGGTCTTAAAATTTATTTATGCTGATTTATTGATCATATGCAATGAAGGAAGTAATTACTGACAACAGCTAAAAGAGATAAAAGAAACATTTGCATATAGGTTGTTTCAATAAAAAATTACGATTCATTACTGAGTTAATTTAAATGTATTAACTAATTTACATTCAAGCATTTTATATTGATTAGGGACGCCATTAAATTTGGTTTGTTTTTGGCTAGTGAAAATCACTTAAAAATGTTTTAATGGCCATTTAATGTATCGGATTTTTTCTCATTTTGCCAAATTATTAGGTAAGAAAACTAATTTTTTCGAATACAATCCAAGATATCTCCGAAGTGCTGTGACTCTTTAGAAATTATCTTTTTTCGTGGCTTGTCATTTAGCGTCATAAAAGTAATAACTGCTAACTTTACAAGTGAATGACATTAAATTTCTTACAGTGACACGCCTACACAGATAAGTAAATACCAGAAATAGTTTTATTTAACTAATATTGTTGTACCATTTTAATTTTAATCGGAACAGTGAATATATCATTTTTTGAGTTTGAAATAATACTGAAATGTAAGTGTACATACTTTTTTAAAACAGTTAAATTGTGTGGGTGTATGTGTGTTTTCTCTTATTAATTATTTTCTCTTATTAATTACCATCTCTCTCCAGATTTCTATTACCATCTCTTAGAAAAACAATGAATTCCTATGTACCCTATTATGTACTGATTATCCCTACTCATCAATAAACTACAAATTTATCTCTCTCCACAATTTTTTAGTTTTATCGTGTCATGTGAAAAAACTAAAACTTATGAAATTTAATTTATGTATTTAAAAAATTTGACGTTTCTAATGTTGTAGGAATTCCTGAAATTTGTGAATTTAATTCTTAATTTCAAAAAGAAATGTATATTTAATTGCATATTATTTTAATAATTTATTTATTTTAATATTTGGTTAACAATATAAACAGAGGTATAAAACATTCACAGATTTATAACTTATACCAAATTTGATTTATGAGGGAAGTATTTCCTTAAGCTTTCAAAACAGATCGAAATATTTTGGTGCATGGATTTTTAACATAATGCTCAAACTTTTTGAAATTCAATGGAATGCCCTTGAATCACTAAATTTTTTTTTTTATCATTCTTAAGTAAACAAGCCAGTTAAGTGGATAAACCATTAACAATTGTTTCAGTTCTTATAACTATTAATAATGAAAAATAAACAGTTTAAGAGGAGTAGACTTTTTTACGATATTTTTTATTTCGGAGTCAAACTTCTTATATAATGTAGATATTTATTAATTAGATTCAGGCCTCATATTACCTTTTTTGCTTGTTCCTCTTATTTCTACAGTAGGAAAAAAGTTTTATTTAGAAGAACATTATTTTAGTTTTTCTGAATATTAAAAATACGATCACACTGAAAGTAAATTAACATTTTGCTTAACAGGATAGGTAGATAATTCTCAAAGTGGATAGTATTCTTCCATTTCCAAAAGAACTCTCTTAGAGAAATTCAATTATAATAGGAATAATAACAGGGAAGATGTTAAGCAAATTGAAAATTTTGAAAATCATTGTTCCCAAATATTTATTTTCCTATAAAGCATTGTCAAATTTGAAAATATAACAATAATTACAAAAATCATATTTTGCAAAGATTGAAATAATAAATTCTTGAGAAATATGTCTTAAAGTTTTTATAATGTCTTCCTCATCTAATAAGAACTTTTACTTTAAGAGCTAAGAAGTATTATAAATACTACATATTATCGCAATTTCATTTTTTCATTTCTCACATCAAAATAAATAATAATATAAAAGTAAGCAACAAATAAATGATAATAATAATAAATATAAATAATTGAGTTACCTACTGAATTTATTTTTTTGGACATCATTTATTGATCTCATGTTGATGCCGCACTTTGAAACAACACGAAGGTCATTGGTGACAAACCTTGTAATTTCGAATCATGGTCAAGTGATAAGATAGACACCTGCTTAGGCACCCCCGCTCCTAACTGTCACATTATGGCAACTTATTCTTTCGACAGAGTACAAGAAAAATTAGATAATTTGTGTAATTTCATATCTGAAATTTTTTTTAAATCTCATGTTGAAAAAAAATAACTATAAGTATTTAACAATTAATCATAATTGTGAAAAGCCCTACGTTTTGTTAATGCATTAAGGTTATGTTAATACGTTTTATTTGGTTTGTTAATACATTTTTCAATTATAAAAAATGTTCAAGAATAAAAACACATTGGTTTTCTTCCAGTATTTTTCATCTGAATTAATTCATGTGGGTGACAATTTGGAATGAAAACACAACATAGAAGCATACAAAAGTACAACCTCCCTGTTAATTACTGCATTAGTATATTAAATTAACTTTATTTACGATAGCGATGGTTATTATTTTACGATGATAAGAATTCAATCAATAGTCATAAGGTTTTGAAATAAAATGATTCGCAGAGAAGAGAGTAAACAACAGAGCATTTTATGTTTAATTTAACCCTATCTTTTGTGTGTGTTTTTCTCAATCAACAAATTACAATGTAAAAACCAAGAAATTCAGAATGACTAATTTTTAAATTAATTCATACGTATACAATTATCCTTTAAGTTGTTTTTGCTCAAAATAATTCTTAAAACATTTCCTGGAAGCTTAGATAAAATTCGATATTAAAGATGGATGATATTCATCTTTGTTCGGGGAAAACTAACCTTATCCTCAACTTTTAAGGGAAGAAAACTAATCTGAAGACAGTATAATGATAGTATATGCTAATCAAGAAAGTTTTTAGTTGGGTATTGTATTCACACTAAGTTCGTGATTAAAGAATTTTTTGTCTAGACTAAGTAAAGTTTATATTTAATGTTCAGATGTATATGGGTTAAATGTAAATATATAGGAAATTATATTTGTAAAAACATAAATAAGTATTAAAATGGAGTAATAGAAAACATAATTAAGCTAACATAAAATAGAGATTTGCTAGTAAATTATAATACGTTAGTAAGAAATTTAAGCAAAAGTAACTATAATAGACAGGAAAATCTAAATAATTAATGAACCTAAAACACAAAAGTAATGTATTCTTAGATTGTATTTTTACTGTAAAAGTTGTAGAGTTTAGTGAGAAATTACTCCAAAAGTAATTACTTCAAAAGCAAAGACACCTGTGTGTTCCCTTCACTTTATTTATGATTTCTGTATTCATGAATGTTTCACATAACCAATCACGTTTAAATAGATTTAAAAAAAACATAATACAAGCTTCTAGCTTAAAATAAAAGTTTTCACAGAGTGTACATTTTTGAAATTTAAAACAATTCATACTTGTTAATTTTTCAATTAGTAAAAACTTTATTAGTTTTCAAATAAGTCGAAATCATTACAATATTATAACTGTATCTGAATTTGTTTAATTATATTATTAATATTTTAACTAGTTATTTTGTTCTGTATATCAAATTTGAGAGCACAATAGTAATGTTTATTTTTACCATAATGCAACAGCAGTAGAATTTACCAAATTTGTACTCATTACGATTTAATTATTCAGTTATTGATTGATTTAATTACTATTTTAAATTATACTGAATGTAAAAAGGGAGTCTTACTTTACTATCCTTGTTATTTTTCACATCCCCCCCTATGTTTACTGCTGTTACTGATTTTGCTTATAGATGGAAAATAAGCAAAAATCAGCCATGGAATTGTTTTCTTTTCTAAATTTATTAAAAAATCTGTTTTTAATTATTCCGCACCTCTAATTTTTAATCCCTCGTTAATGATAACTAGACTCAGAGGAATGAAACATAAATTTATAAAATACTTTTAAGCATTAAGAAGTAAATAGAGGAATAATATAATTGTACTGAAAAGACTGGAGGATTCCTGTAATTTTGTTTGATTATCTGAAATTTTGGGATAAAATAAAATTGAAATACATGGTAACACACAGACATTGTACGCACAAAAAATAAAGTTGAAAAAAAAATAGCAATTCTAATCCAAAATCCCCCTATTACGAATTTTAATATTTTTTAGAAAATATTAAATTTTTTATTCATATAATTTTGAGAAAAAAAGTATTTAACATTTCTTTTTGATAATTTACAGAAACAATAGAATATTCCTCACAATTTTATACTTTTTGTAGTATCGATTTCTTTATTACATGGCTCAAAAACTCCAAGCTTATTCTGTAAATGATACGAACTGTCTAAATGTAAACTTTTAGATAAGTTCAGTGGAATATAATATTGGATTTGAAGGTCATAAATAAAGCCATGAACATAAATAATATAGTAGACTCAGGCGCCTTTAAGTTAGAACAATAATTCAAAACAAGCTCTGGTTTGAGGAAATTGAATTTTGCGAAGCTATCCTGTTTTTTAGTAAAATTTCTGAAGATTGAGATTTCAGAATTCGTTGGATATTAAATGTAGGATTATCAGGAAGATATGAATTATATACAATAAAAAGCAGAATATAAATTTTTAAACATATAATTAAAAAAGAGACTTTTATACAATAAATATGAAAACTTTTAATTAAAAGGTGCTTCATTTATCAAAAAATTATTAGATTTAATCAACTAATAGAATAAAATTCTCGGGGGATTGTTTCATCAGATAAAGATTTAGGAAAACCCTACAAAACATGCATCTATAAATAGAAAAAAAATTGGTTCAATTTTTTGAAAGCCTTCATTTATATTTATAAGCTAGTTTATAATTGTAGCAAAATAATTGTAAAATAGTTCAGTTATGAAGCAAAATCACAGAATTTCTAAGAGATGGAACAACATATGAATATTAAGTTTATTAGAATAAATTTATTCATTCAATTGTCTATCATACTTTTGGATGCCCTGAATGAAACAACTTTCCACTTTGACATTATTTTAACAAAACTTGAGAGAAAAAAGAAGATAATTATATATTTATATCTGATTCTTTACTAAAGTATCCTCAGGAAAGTATATATAATCAGCAACACACTTCAAAGTTACCAATGAACTTCTCACCTTATTGGATTCGAATAAACACATATATTTTTGTGTACAATTCATATACTGCTGTTTGTAGAAAATGCAACACCATGAAAGAATCATCAGAATCAAATGAAATTTAATGCAGAAACGACTTGTACTGATACAAATAAATGATGAAATTTTCAAAACAAAAGAAACAAATTAAGCGTCCGAAATCAGTATTTGGTGCAGCCACCATGCGCTGCAATAAGTGCTGCTATACGACGTGGCATGGAGTCAAACAGATGTTGAATATCTGCTTGAGGAAGAGAATTCCATATCGCTTGTATGCGCAACCAAAGTTCGTCTTTGGAAACTGCAGGACGCGGATCACGAGCGAGACGCCGACCAACCATATCCCACACGTGCTCAATAGGCGACATATCCGGTGAATAAGCAGGCCAAGGAAGAAGTTGCATGCGTTGTGCTGAACAGAAGTCTCGAACAGTCCGCGCAACATGTGGGCGTGCATTATCCTGCTGAAAGATAGCTCCAGGGATGCCTTGAAGGAAAGGAACGACTTCGGGCTGTAGCACTTCACGGACGTACCTGTTGCTATTGAGATTACCCTCAATTCGTATCAAATTGGATCGTCCATGATACGAAATCGCACCCCAGACCATAACTCCGGGTGTTCGACCACTATGTCGTTCAATAATACACTCAGGAAGGCAGCGTTGACCGGCATAACGTCTAACACGAACACGGCCATCATGGGTCCACAAATTTAAGCGTGATTCATCTGAAAAGACAACTTGGTGCCAATCAGCTCGCCTGTCTCTGTGCTCAAGAGCCCACTGCCGACGCAGCCGTCGATGATTCGCCGTGAGGGGAATCCTGTATAAAGGCACCCTTGCACGCAATCCACGGCGCAGCAGACGACGACGAATTGACGAAGCCGACAATTGTACACCTGTAGCAGTAGACCAACGTGCTGCCAGCTGCCTGGAGGAAGCTGTGCGATCATTCACCGCCATGCGGAGCAGGTGTCGATTATCGCGCTCTGACGTCACCTTCTGTCGTCCAGTGCCTGTTTTTCGAGTTGTTCGGTGCTCGTCGGTCCACTGCTTCCAAACTCGCATCACTGTGGAACTGTTCCGCTGCATACGAGCTGCTATTGCGCGATAGGAAAATCCTCCTTCTCGAAGGCCGATTATCCTCCCTCGTTCAAACTCCGTAAGTTGCTTGAATTTCTTATTCTTCCGTCGTGGAGGCATACTCAGGTCTCACTAAACGTTTGCCACTAACAAATAATCATAGACTTTTTTCAACGTCCCGCTACAGCACTTTATTTATACGCTTTCAGCATCAATTCAGAGGGCGCTGCGCGCGCCGCGCACGCGCGATGGCTCTGAAACTTTATTAATTTGCATAATATCCTATAATTGACATTTGCTGCGAATTTCATTTGATTCTGATGATTCCTTCATGGTGTTGCATTTTCTACAAACAGCAGTTTACATATATACGACATCAAAAAATTTTAATTTAAAAAAAAATGATTTACTTATGACTTGGCCGACATTTTATTTTTTGATACCTAATAGCCTATTTCTAGGTCAATTGCGATTGTTTGTGACAAGAAATAATAACTACACTGTTAGTAGCGAGTGAAGAAACGTTCATTTACCTTAAAATATGCTTTTATAATTGTTCCATCTCTTCTTTTTGAATAAGAATAATTATACGAACCTTCAAAATATTCTTTTGAATAGTTATTTTTCAATAAGTAAATAATGTGAACTATTTTAAATTTTAGACTTAAGCCTGATATGATTCTTCCATGATTCAGAGTAAAACGAAATTCCCTGTATATGGAAAATAAAGACAAAAAAAAAAACCCATTCTAATGATCAGAGATTTTCTTATGCACTTTTTCTCGTTGAATTTTCTTTTTCATCAAGTAAATGTTGATTCTCTCTAGTATGAAATATTACACATGATTTTTTGATCTTTTGGCGGGAGCTTTTGAAAAATTTAAATTTTTTTTGCTGTTATTAGTTGTTGAGTAATGGAAGAAAGTAAGCCATAACATGTCTCATTTATTTATTGTATTTGAGAGTAGCACTAAAAGTAAGAGTTTACACCTTTTTAGCAAAGTTTGCATTACTTATTCCAATGATTCTAAGAAAAACAGACAAGTATCAGTTTCCAGGCTAAATACTTTACTTGAATTACATAACGGAACAAACATAGTAGATATATTTTACCTAGATTGTAACAATTTTCTCATTAATGTATATTTCTGTTTGACATAGTTAGTCCAAATACTATTGGCCCTTAGATTTAAGATATAAAAAAAAATCACCATTGCAATACAGATGACTTTTCTTGAAAAGAAGTTGTGATATTAAAATAACGTTTCATTTCTACAAATGCAACGAAAGGTTTCTCTACTGGCTTCTGAATTGAGGTATGTATTGATAATTTTTTCTAATAACTTAACTTTTAAAATGCATTTTAAGAAACAAAAAGATTATCTTATACAATATTTTTAAATAATCTCAAAATTGTGGCATATCACGAAAACATTCGATACTCTTAAAAATTGTTTTGGAAAAATCTTCAAAGATCAACAAACAAATAATTAAACGTATTGAATATTTTACTCATTAATCTATGAGGTTTAAATTTCTGATGTTGCATATCGAAATAAATAAGTACTTCATTGTTGAATAATTGTTGCTTCATTGTTGTCCTAAACATTAACACCTTTCTGAAAGGAATTTCATAGCCACTCTTATATATAGAACATGGAGTTTTTAGAGATTCCAGAATTAAACAGAAATGCGTAAATCATCCAACATCCATTAAAAGCAACAACGAATGTCTTCTTCAGCAGTTCAAGTATCCTGTGAGAGAATCCTTTCATGACACGGCTACTTTAGCCTATTTTTGAGTTTTGATAAATGGATGAGAATCTTTTTACGAGTGTCTGGGATCTGGCACTGATGGATAGGGCCCTAGCTATATAGGTGGTCAATGTGAAAAGCCTTTCTCATAATAGTATTCTCTTCGTGAATCGGGATATTAAAAGGAACCGAGGTCATTTTTCAGATCCTTTTTGTATTTTTCCTTATGGGTGATATTTACGGTCATCGTAGTATGTTTTTTTTTTTTTTATTTATTTAGAGACAGATTTTCCTGGATGTAGTCTGTCAAACCCAATTTCAGCCTCAGAAATAGGGATCAAGGTATTTTTTACTTATTATATAAGTGCTTTCATTTTCCATAGAATTAGACTGATTTTTTCCTTACGGAAAAGGCAATTTGTTACCACTTGTATCAGTAATTATTATTTCCATATCTTAAAATTTAGGAATTCTAATTTTTCTGAAAAAATGATAAATAGATCTATCTCATCGCTTGCTTCTTTTGCAAGATTTTTCTTACCGAATCTATTATATTTGTCTGAAATTGATACATTAAATAGAATATAGGTATATTACTTGAAAAAGAAAATCAAAGGATATTCTTAACATAATTTGAAAATTAAAATAAACAAATCTGAAAGACGTTGGCTAAAAATTGTTACAACTGATTGCAGTCTTATATATATATATATATATTATAACAAGAAAACCCCGACGCAACAAGAAATTGTCCGATGGAGACAAAAATCGGCGGATAGGAAAATTATGTACAGAATAGAAAATGATTAAAATTTCAGAAAAATTGGTTGTTTGATTTCAGAGTTACATTGTTACAAAGTACAGTTCTCAGTAAGGTGTTGTCCCACCTATAGCCTGGATGCAAGCTGCCACACTACGTGTCATAGAGTGATAAAGCTCCCTGATGGCCTCCTGCGGTATTTCTTGCCAAATTTGTTCCAATTGTCAGGCTAAATCATCAACCTTCCTTGGTAGATGCAGTCGCCTTCGCATCAAATCCGAGACATGCTCGATTGGTGAGAGATCTGGTTGGAAAAAGAAGTGTTTGACAAGCTGTAAGACAGTTCATAGCAACATGTACCGTATGGGGTCTGGCATTATTTTGCTGAAAAATAAGGCCAGGGTACTGCAAAAGAAACGGTAGCAAACAAGGTCTCAGAATGTCATCGACGTATTGCAGTGCTGTACAAGTGTGCCTCTAATGATCACCAAAGAGATCCGGCTATCAAGGGAAATGGCACCTGGTTGAGGGTCTGTGTGGCATGCAATAGTGAAAGCAGGGTCGACACGCTGCCCTGGGCGTTTCCAAACACTTCTTCAATGATCGTCAGGACACAGTTGGAAACGGGATTCGTCTTTAAACACTATATGTCTGCAGTCAGCATTATCCAACCTGATAGAGCCAAGCACCACTGTAAACTGGCTCGATAGTGTGCATTAGTGAGTGGCAAGTGGCGTAGAGGTCGGTACGAGCGTAGATTTCGCTCTATGAGCCGTCTGTGAATGGTAATGGTGCTCGTGTGCGGGTCACACGTCTGATGATTGATAACGATGAATCAGGCGCTGTGACACCTGATCTGACAATCATTCTGTCTCCCGATCTGCTGTGGCCCTAGGTAGACCACTACCATCATGACGCTGAAATCTGCCATTGTCCACCCATTTTTGCCAGAATCTTCTAATCGCTTCGACCTATATGAAGAGAGTTTCTCCGATTTGCCCAACCTGCTTCTTTCATTCCAATGATACGACCTCTTTCAAACTCTGACAGTTGCTTATAAGGAGCTCAAATCCAACCACGAGGCATTTTTTCAGTCGCTGAAAGATATCCTAAATCTCAATGCAACAGACAATTTGACCATCAGATTGAGAATCGCTTTTTATATACAAATGCTGAGTGCGCAGTTCGGATGCGTTGTAGCTCCCTCTATTCATGCATTTCACACCAAATCTTAATCATTTGCAAGTTCCGTCAAAATGTCTTTGCAAACGAAATTTCAGTACAATCGGGCAACTCCTTCTTGTTGCGTCGTTTTTTTTTGTTATAGAGTGTATATATATAAATATACACACACACACCCACATATATATATATATATATATATATATGGTTTGAATGTGAATAATCATGATAAAATTCAATAAAATCTGAAACATCTGTATTGTATAAAATCTATCTATTTTTCTACTAAAAGATCTGACTGTACTAAATGTGTCTGTTTTTTTTAAAAATAATTGAGCTTTCATATTCTAATAGGAGGAAACTGCGACTATCCCTCTTTAGTAATTTGTGTGGAGTTTTCTATGCTTAATGATCCTTAATTTTTATACTAACATACTGCTTGTCATACGTAAAAAATGTTATTTACTGGTTTTTTTACCATTGTGAAAGAGTCGACTGGGTGGCAATGAGGTATCACAAGCTGAAGCTGCTGGTAATCATTATGTGTTTTGTAGTGTGGGCCAAAGAATTTGTGATGAATTTGAATTCGTAAATTGAGGAAAGGAGACATAACAAGCCACCCAAGGCCCGATTCTCTGCACATGATCATTATCTTGCTCTATCGTCCTAAACGAAGGAGAACGTTACTGCTCCTCAGCTAATTTCAAATCATGTCTCAACAGGAATGTCAATATCTGTTATTATGATGCGGAGATAGCTTCACAATCAATGTATTAGAAGCATCTAAGAAACGTAATACAATTTTCTGGGAAAAATCTAAGCTTAAAAGAATGAATTAAGAAATGGATAGATTAATAGACATATTTTTAACAATTAACTGATCTTTCAGAAACCTACAAAACTCATGTCAGAGTCATTTGACTCCTCTATCATTACTAATTTTTTCTCATTCTTCTTTCTCTCTTATTAATCATCCTCTTCATATAAGAAATGTAGACTTTGAAAAAAGGAAACAGTCCTTTTATATATTCATTATATAAGAAGTCTGATATTTTTTAGATCACATTTACGTTTAAAAAGCGTGTGTGTGTATCTTATACTTCAAAAAATGTATTTATATTTCAAATCTTAGTAATTTTTTTTTTCTTTTCTGTGTATTCTGTATTGAAATAATGTTGCTTTACATAAAAGGAGTGCCTACTGGTAAAATATAGGAAGTGATATATCTCTGATTTAATGTTGCTTTAATTCTTAAGTAAGTAATCCAGTAATTTCATTAAGGATTACTGGATTCCTTAATGACATAGTTATAGAAGCGTAGCAACACTGTCACCTTGTGTTGCTACTCTTTTATAACTATTTCCACTTCGGTTTCGACAAAAGGGTCATTTATTAATGATACTCGAATGCATTACGTTGAGATATTTTCTAAAAAAGCTGTGTTTAAAGAAAAGTGTTTTAATACACACACACACACACACA
>BMAW01013605.1:49662-84289 GCA_019974015.1 Nephila pilipes
AATATATATATATAACAAAATCTATGAAAAATAAAATTTCTTAAAAGACAAAAACCAGAAAGAAATGTAACAATGAAAGAAAAAGAATGAAAATATGGAACCCAGCAAGTCAAAAAGCAATATCGGCTGATTAAGCGGGTTAAAGAATTAATGGTACCAACCTTCCTCATGTGACTTGGTAGGCTGAATAGAAATCCAAATTGTAAAAGAGTTCATGATTAAATGTTGTCTATCTATGCCGTTATATGTATATAGAGTATATATATGCATATAACGGCAGGCGTAGTTTCTAGGGACGTATCTTGGAGTTTTTCTTATTGAATTTGAAGTGACTTCTTTAGTCTTACAATTCATAATTTAATCTCTTCATTTACATAGTACTTATGTTCTTTAAGGGCTTGAATTGTAAATTACACATTAAACGTCAAATCAATTAAAAATTTATGAATATTTTTATTAACTGTTTTCTTAATAAAATTATTAATTCTTTTTATAATAAATCTAAAACCTGTAACTTTATTCATAATATCTCTAGCAGTTTTTATCTTTTACAATATTTAATTTATCAGCAATCATATGTATTCATCATTTGTAAATTCTTTATACTTATACAAATGCTAACATTATTTACCTGTACATCTTCAATATTATTATAATTGTAAATAAGACACCCTATATTTTTATTCAATTTTAAAAGCTTTTCTAATATTAAAATTATTTATTAATGTGAATTAAATTTTCATGGTTATAAAGAATAATATTAAAACTGATTTATCACCAGATATATTCATATATTTAAAAGTACAGAGTTCAATTTTGTTAAATTTTTATTATTACTTTTTCCAGCATTATATTTATTAACAAAAAAATTTGCGATATATTGATTTGTATATGTAAACATATAATAATTTATTCTAATTTATTTTCATTATAAATAATTTTCCTTAAAATGTTAATTTCCCTATTCTTCAAACCAAATAAAAATAATTTATTACTTTCAATATTGAAGTCTTCGTCAAATATATTATTTAAAATGTAAGTTTTTTTTTCTTAATATTATCTCCTTTCTTAATATCATTTTCCTCATTATTTCTACCTTTAGCCTTTCATTTGTAATGACATTATTTGAATCAATGAGCATATGAAAGTTATTCGTCGAATAAAATTATTCTTTATTGTCAATATATATATATATATATATATATATATATATATATATATATATAATAGAAAAAGGATCAAAACCTAAACTTATTAATAAGTTGTTGTAATAAATTACAAAGGAGCATAAAAATACATAAGTTTTAATAAACTTATAAATTATTTAATCCTAAAAATAAAGCTTATGTAAAAATAAAACTATAAAAACAAATAATGCAAAATTTAAGAGCAAAGAAAGACAATAAAAAATTACAAGGGGAGACTGAAAAAAAGAAAATCTGTTGAAAATAATAAACTAAATTAAATAAATCTGTTTAATACTGCCACTGGATTAGGACAGCCGAAATATGCATATTCATGTATTAAAGATTAAACCTTCTCAATTAGTAAAATAGTATTATGAAGAATAGGTATAACCTAAAATCACGAATAAATTTTAAGTATATATATATATATATATATATATATATATATGTGTGTGTGTGTGTGTGTAATATGTGTGTAAAATGAATGGAATGGTAAGGTTTTTATAAATATATGTAACACGAACTTTTAGGAAGACGGGAACTAATGTCTTCCGGTATATATCACAGTAATATAAACCCCATTAAAAGGAAAACACTACAAACATTATATCTCTCGGAAACTGTGAACTAAATACACACTTTAATACACATTATCTATATTTTTATACCATTAATTATTCGTTATCCTTAACTGTATCTTATTGAACCTGACAGTGTTGATTTCCATTATTATTATTGCAAACTGTTTAAAGGTATTGCCCCCGGATGCCTGGAAAAGATCCCCACTCTCGTGCCTTCACATAAATGATCTTATTCTCTCCCTATCTCAACATATATTTATTCAAACAATTTAAATATTTCAAAAGAGAGCGATATATATACATAAATACATACTCACACACACACATATATATATAACCTTTCTAATATAAATGCAGGAGATTTCCTAGTGCTATTTCTCATTTACATCTATTCATTTACGACTGTTATAAAATTATAATACAGCTGTATATTTTGACAGGTTTAAACTTAAAATAATACCGCAATGAATAGTTTAATATATAAAGCATTTGATTATGCATATAACAAAACATACAATGAGGAAGAAAATAAACTATTAGAAGATTTTAATTTAAAACTAGCCCTATGATAGATATAATTTTATTAACTCAAAATTCTTGTGCAAATTAAGTAAATACACATATAATTTAGAGAACAGTATTTGATTGTCTGAAATTAATTCACATTAAATAAACAATTACCAATGAGATATTGATATAATTAAATTTACATTAACTAAACTTGATACACATTTGAGATTAAATAAAGAGATTATTTTCTCTGGAAGGTCAAATTTTTACATGTAAAGAACAAATTCATGCTACGTTACTTGCAATAATAATATTTGTAGGTTTTTGTATTGAGAAAAATACAATTTAATATTAAGGTTTGTTTCCCTCTTTCTAAATATTTGTTGCAATATTATACTATGAATGTTATAAAGAAATAATTAGAATAATTTTTATTCATTGTTTGGAATACATTTATAAGGTCGAAGTGAAATGAAAATAAACAAGGAAAGTCAGAATTGTGATTCAATATCGATCAAAACAAATAACCAAAATAAAAAAGAGATATTTCATTCCGTTCATTTCAATCTCGGAAATTTGTATCAGAGAATGCATAGATTCAATTTCATTCTTGACGGGCTTCATAATTCTTATCTTACTCAGAGGTCTCCAATGATTTAGGAAGTTTAAAATGAATAATAAGGTTATTACTGCTTTTGATTTTAAATTTAATGTTGAATAGTTTTGATTGGGGAAGTAAATTTAAGGATTGTTATTGAATAAAAGATTTTCGAGGTTCAAGATATCTTTATACAACAGTTTTCATTTATTGTGTGATATTTCATTTAAGAAAATAAATTTTTTTTCAAGATAAAAACATTTCTTATTCAATACCTTTGCATAAAAGTACACCAAATAAATGATTAATTAATGACATATTTTCAAATATTATACTAATTCGCAGTTTTATGAGTCGAAGCATTTACTTAAAAATACATCATTTACTCTTACTTAGGGTAAAAATAAAATCATACATTAATATTGAATAAAGTTTTTTGTTACAAAGAAGTAATATATATATATATGAGAGGGTGGACTAAAACGTTTCTGACCTAACAAAGATAAATTTTTTTTTTTAAACTTATTTTTGTTTCACTACATAGACTCCTTGTAAGCCTGCATACTTCTCTCAGCGTTGCTCCTATCTATTTAATCTGTCCAGGTAATATACACTCGTTGTCTTTCTCTGCAAAATTATTGTTTACGAATGACTTCCTCATTTGACGAAAATCTCTCCTCTGAACGCAATTTCTAGATTATGGAACCAACGGAAGCCGCTTGGGGCGAGATCTGGTGAGTAAGAAGGGTGGTCAAGCAGTTTAAACCATAATTCTTGGATTTTTGTCACAGTAAGTGCTGTGGTGGGAGACGGCGCATTATCTTGGTAAAACAGAATTTTTCCCCTTCAAATGTGGCCGTTTTTCTACAACTTCTGCCTTCAGATTGTCAAGTAATGATGCGTTGTGTTTCTGTAATGGTTTTTCTGTTTGAAGATAATCGATTAAGATAACTGCATGATTATATCTAAATAAGTCGCCATCACTTTTCCATCCAAAAAAAACCGATTTTTTTGGAGCCGATTTTCTCTTCGCAATCCACTGCTTTGACTGTATTTTTGTTTCGGACGTATAATGGTGTATCTAAGTTTCATCTCCAGTAATTCATTGGCTCCCAACCTCTGACTTATTGCGCCTAAACTGATCCAACAGAGCGTTTGAAATATTCATTCGAATACGTCTTTGGTGTAACGTGAGCAAACGCGGCCCGCAACGCACAGCCAGCTTTCTCATGCCTAAATCTTTATTCAATATGTGACAAACACATGCTTTGGGCATATTCATAACTTCTGTTACCCGTCTCACTTTAATTCGATGGTCGTTTTGCAACATTTGGTGAACTTAAAAAGGTTTTCGTCAGAGGTTGTAATTTTTGGAAGTCCCGAACGTTAATCGTCTCCCAAGCTGGTACTGCCACGTTTAAATTCAGCTGTATGAGATTTCACGGTGGTAAGTGATGGTGCTAAGTACCCATTCACAGCACCCAATTCATCTTTGATTATCGTAGGCGTATTGCCTTTCAAAAACAAATATTTGATGACAACTTGATACTCAATTTTTTCCGTTTTCCCAAAAGCACTCACATAGATTCACTCAAGCGATTGTCAAACAACAACTGCACGTCCAAAATAGCTGAAATTTTGGTGAGTACCTCTCAAAAGAGGCGAAACCACATTCCCTTGCTTTTATTGACGAGTGCTTCCATCTTCAAGAAAAGATCGGACATTTTTCAGACCAGCCTCGTATAAACTTATTTAATTTTTTATACTTCAATTGTCTTTGAATTACGTCTATAAAGCAATATAAAAGAAATCATATAATTTTTTTAAGAAAGTAATTGAATTATTTATTTATTTATTTTTTTCAATTTTATTAATACATACACCACAATTTTTTAATCACAATGAAATGAATTGTTTTTTCTTAGGACATAGCTTCAGAAAACTTACTTTCGTCACTAATGAAAAGTTTTAAGATGAATGAAATAATTTGTGATTTTTTTTTAAATCTTTACTTTGATTTAGTTCAAAGGAACCCATATTATCTTACTCATGTCAGATAATTAAAAAAAATCTTTCTACTGACAGATTTATTATGAAGACAAAGTTCCCAATAATTATACTATTATATGCAAAAAATATTCTACATTAATTTAACTAATAAGTACCTTGAGGATAACAACTCATTTAGAGTAATGAGAAATAATCTGAAAAATATTTCTAATAGAATTATTGGATTTTATAAGAAAATTGGTATTACTATTAATAATGTTTAATTACTTCAAATTTTTTTAACAGCAAAATTTCATAAATACCCTATAAATTATAGAACTGCAACTTATGGTACTACTGTTATTAAAAAAAAGTCCTGTTGTACGAGGAGTGGCTATTAAATAACAGGACTGCCTCTGTAAAACATTTTATTTTGATATCATACATAATTATTCATTATCACTTTCAATATACACCCCTCCTCTAACCCTACAACGCTCCATGGGAATCTTTCATTGTTCGAAACAGTACTGAAAGTCTTCTGTCAGCTCCTTCAGCAAGTGTGCGGTTTCTCTTTCACTGCTTGAACGGATTCGAAACTTGTTCCTCTTAATACAAACTTAACCTTAGAAAAAAGACAGAAGTCGCATGGCTGAAGATCCGGCGAATAAGGGGGATGATCTAACATTGGGATGTTGTCGTTGGCTAGAAACCTCTTTATAGATAATGTGGAATGAGCTGATGCATTGTCTTGGTGGAAACATTTAACTAATGGATATTTTATCAATTCCTACAGTCTCAGCAATTGTATGAAAACTTAACCGACTGTCAGATCAAATCTTATTTCCGATTTCTTACGATATTGTCATCCGTGTTTGACGTGGAAGGGTGTGAATAATCTTCAACGTATTCTAAGCTATGTTTAAAATGCTTAAACCACTTAAAAACACGTGCACACGATGAACATTCATTGCCATACACTTCCTTCAATAAATTATAAGTTTCAGTGAAGGTTTTTCCAAGTTTCATGGGAAATTTCACAGCAATTCGTTGTTCACTTATCATTTTTCTGTTAAAACCAACAAAAATATATAGCTCCAATGTGAATGAAGGATACATGTATACAGATTTGTATTTACAGAAGCGAGAGGCACTGCATTCGAAAGAAAAGGCTTCACGCCAAACAGTTGCCATTTGCTGGAGTTTGGTACATCCTAACTTCGGTATCAGCGTCAGTATCGATATTTAATAGTCACACCTTGCAGTCAAATATATTAATAATAAACAAATTTTATTAACAAAGTTAATGATAAACAATATTTATAACATTGATTTTAAATATCTTTTAATTTTACTGACATAGAGGATCTTGCTAAAGTTCTAAAAAAGAGTAATAAAAAATTTAATATTATTAAGGTTATTACCTATGCAAAAAATTAATTACTCATTTATGATAGTTTTAAAAGAGAATCATATATTTTTTATTTATATGATTTATAAACAGACTAAATGTATACTACAATGTGGACCGGCAAGTAATTATTTAGCCAATATTTATTTCCGTTTTTATAAAGATATGCCATGTTTTTGATTATAATAGTTTCAGAATTTTTAGGTATATTAATGATGTTATTTTCTTTCTCAAATTAAAAATGATAAATATGTTAAACCTTTCTTATCTTTTTATCCATATTATTAAAATTCGTTGCAAATTATTATTTTTATAAAAGAAGAGGAATAGTTATTTATTTTTATAAGAAAGGAAGTGATTAATTTTTGAGTAATATAAATGATTAAAGGAACCTTTTTCTCCTTCTTGACTCATAGAGTACTCTTATGGGGGTGTTTATTAAGCTTGAATTTTTTTAGGAATATAGTTTAAAGCCATATCTTACGCAATATTAGACTTGTGATTAAAATACAAGATATTTACATACGAGATAGTCAATATATACAAAGGAATTTGACTTTAAATTTTCAAAGAACTGCATTATAAAATTATAGATCAGCTTTCCGGAAGCCGTATACTAATGTAATCGCAGAATGGAAGAAAAAGTTCAATCTTCGAAGTTCTAGAATGACGGACTTGAAAGAGGAAGAAACATAGTGAAAAGTGTATAGCTGACTTTAGTGACTATGTAGAGACGTCTTAAGATTAATAAATTATAATGAAGTTTCTATCTATTTTACTTTTTAGTAATTATTAAAACTTAACGATGCCTCTAGATAATAATACTGTGGATTATTTCATTCTACCTGTCATTCTGAAACCGAACAAATCAACATTAATAGCTGTAATGTGTACTGATTTATGTACATAAAGATCAAATAAGATGTGGCTATTACATAACGATGCTTTAAAACATTTTATTTTGACGTCATATATATTTACTTATTATCACCGCCTTCAATTTATACACCTCTTCATCCTACAATTCGTTCGGTCTCAGCAATTGCTCGAATAATTAACCGATGGTCAGATCGAGTCAGAGTACTGGTTATTTTTGATATTCTCATCTGTTTTTGACGTAGGAGGGTGGTCCTGGTGTGAATAATCTTCGATGTTTTCTCGTTTATCTTTAAAACGCTTAAACCACTCAAATATATGTGCACGCTATAAGCATTCATTGCTATACACTTCTTTTAATAAATTAAAATTTCAGTAGAGGTTTTTCAAATTTTCGAGGGAAATGTTAAAACAATTCGCTGTTAACTCATCATTTTTCTGGAGAAACAAAATAAAACAAAGCAAAAAAACTTTAATGTGAACGAAGGCTGGGGGTATACGGATTTGTCCACAGAAGCGAGAGGCACTTAATTCAAAAGAGAAAGTTTCACGCTTAATAGCTTTCGGTGTTTGGTGTTTGGTATACTTTTTCTGTATCAGCGTTCAGTCTCATTTTTTGATAGCCACACCTCGTACATCTTCTTTGCACTTGTTTATATATTGGGTCCAAATATTCAAGATAGAAATTCTATGTGTGATAATACAATTTCTTTCATGGAAAGTATATACAATTATTTTTTTTAAAAAAAGAAGTAAATAAAAAAGTAATTTTCAAAAATTAAATCGACTTGTCTTGCACATTATGCATTTTAATACTGCATACTTTATGCTGCAAAGAAATATATAGTAATGGTACTACTGGGGAAGAATTTTTTGTTTTGTTTTGTAGTAGGCAGTGTAAATTTTATTATATTAAATGCGTGAAATTTTATTGAATTATAGTTTTTTCGAGTCAAACTTAGCATCTTTTCACTTATATAGCATCACTTTTATTTAAATATGTAGAATAAATTATATAAAAAAATATTTTAAATTTATGACGTCTTTAAGAAATAGGACCTCTCCCGCCTTATACTTAATGTATCGTTTTATAAATATTTTCACGAACCTTTCAAACACCGATGGCGCCAATTAAAAAGGAATTCTTTCGGGACGGGGTTCTTGGGTACAAAACCCTGTTCTGAAAACATTAAAATGTTAAAGTTTTGGTTAATTGTTTTCTGTTATAATTTCTAAAGCTTTCCAGATTATTCTTTACATTACCAGAGCAGTGCTCTCGAATATTCTGGTGTAATGTATAAACCCATGAATTTCAGTCTAAAAGAACTCTCAGTCAAGTGTAGCTGCTCTTAGTCTGTTAATAAGTCAAGTTATTCAGATATCTATTGCGAGTACAATTTCATCTAATCTAACATCTACTTGACAATATTAAAAGGCTATGAATTGTATATTTCCCTTTATTTTAGAGAATTAATAAAAGATAGATTTTACTATATGATATTATTTGAGAGATACATTTAAATCCTTACAGCTTTATTAAAACATTAAGAAGCTTTTGTTTACATCTTACTATATTTCATCTGTAGTTATTGCCCATATTTCTTGTAAAGTTAAGTACCTGTAATTTAAATTCATACAAACTACTTTATAATTCTCTAGTAAATAATTCTGTAAAACTAAATTTATGTTTAAATATACCTTGTTATAATTTTATTTATGTTGTTGTATTGACTTTTAATTCTTTGGATTATTGAGCAGTACTTTGCTGTTAATTATATATTTAGAAAAATATCAGTTTGTTTCTTTAAACAAAATGAAAGGTGCTTCATATCATGCCAGATTAGTAATTTATCTGAAATATTTTTATTGTCATCTGATGAGAAGGTACTCAGCATATTGAAAAGTAATATCTGAATTTTTATTAAAAGTAAAACAAGGTTTTACAATATGGTGAGCAAAATTTGAAATTTATTAAAATCTGGACATGTTTTAACATTTAGTTTTATAAATTTTTGGTGCACGACATCCATTACAAATGTATTTTTTTTATTAAATATGCATTTCTATAAATTCTAAATAATATAATGATAAAAAATATAAACATTTAAATGTAATTTTCTAAACGAAGATTGTTCATCGATTCGCTCTATTAAAAAAAATAAAACATGATTTTCTTAATATTATCATTAATTGTTTTCTTTATATTAAACGTATTATTTTTCTTAGTATTTTGATAAAAAATTAAACTATTAGTATTTTCAAACATCAATAATAATTATTTTAGAATTCATTATATTAAAACAAACCCCTAACATACTTATGATTTAAGAAACCAACATTAAATAATGTGAAAGTTTAGGTAACATTTAATTCAAAATCCGAGAAAGCAACAGCAGGGAAAAAATATTCAATCATTAATAACTTTTCAATTGCAATCATTTTAAAAAAAAGGGACCCCAGTCTTAAATATTCCCCTATCATTCATTTTAAAAGATACACGACAATATTTCCAGGATGTTTTGAAAAATTTAGAATGTCATATTAGTGAAATCTTTTTTTTTTTTTTAAAAAAAAATCTGTTTTTATTATAAACTTAAGTTGAAACTTAATACTTCAGGATTATGTTTGTATCAGATGTGATTCTTTTTATCCCTATCCTTCTTTTGAATTTCAAAACTAACGTCTCAGATTATATAGAGCTGAAACTAAAATAAATTTTGAGAGTAGCATATTAATAATTTATTTTCCTTTCAGAACTCTTTCTAATGAATTTAGAAAACAATTCAATGCGTTCATACATTTAATTTACAAATTTACTCCTCGTTTGTATATGAGGAATTTATTTATGCACATATCAATGCTATATCAAAAGGGATATTCGTAGATAAAACTTTTTTGTTTATATTTAATTGAAGTTTACATGGTAACTATTTACATAATACAATCGGAAGTTATTCAGCAACAATAAATTGTTTTTATTTTTATATTGTTTCTTCTCCGAAAGTTCTACTCATGACGCTGATAAACATGATTTTTTCGAATTTATGTAAAATATTTTCCATTTATTCCCCAGAACAATTTTTTTGCTAAATTTAAAACAAAAAATTATAAATAACTATCTTTTCAATCCGACATTTTAATTTAAATATGCATAAATTAATATAGAATTAAAAGTAATGAGAGTAAAGTTTTAACAATTAGATATCTGTGTAATAATGTTCCTATTTACGTATAATGAAAATCCCATTATATATAGAAATAATTATGTATGAGCAATTATTAACCAGTAGCTCTATTTACATTTGTAAGTCAGGACTTACTTTTAGGAACATCTAGCATAAACTCCATTGTATTTATAACTTTTAAAATGTTCAGAGTAAACTAATAAACTGAATATTCTATACACTGAACATAATTAATCGAGAATGAATCAAATAAAATTTTGAAAAATTGCAAATTTTATGATTCAAATTACGTACTTAATTCTTATTTAAAAGCTGTGCAATTCCTAAGCTTTGAGAATGGTTAACGGAAAAAGTTACTTCCACTGTATTGGAATTAACCTCCTTTTACGAGTATAATGTGAACATATCCGTATACTAGATAAAGTAGAGAAAAATGAGTCAGAAAATTTTGAAATACCATATTTTGAGAAAAACGCAAATATGGATATTTCTTTCTATGGTATGATACATTTGTATATGTGTTTATAACTTTAAAATTAAGTTCTCCAGCATTCTGTTTCTCAAATAACTATAAACAATATATAAATAGAATCTGATCTAAATTTTGCAACAAGAAAATAAAATGAAGGCAAAATTTTAGGCATTTTAATGTTTCAGTTACCTTAATAGGCTTTATACAAAGGCCAATTAGTAAGTATAATTCAATGTATATGTATTCATATAAAAGAATTGAGCATAAAACTATGATTTATAGGGAAAGTTAAAATACACACAAAGATTTCAGATTTATTTATAATTTCTGTCAAGGTTCTTTATTGTATAAAATATATTTTTCATTTAGAAAAGTTATTCTTCTATAAAAGAGAAAAATTGAATTTTTCAAGAAAAGCACATCTAAATTCTATTCGACTGAAAATTATATATACTTTTTAAACTACATTCTAATTTTTCACCTTATTTATTGTTCATGTGAAATGTACTTTCTGATAACAAGAAAAAAGAACAAAACTCGATTACGGTTACTGTAACACATCAAATTATGACTACATTAAGAAATTAAATATTAAACTAATTTTAACAAAAGGAAGGCTTAAAACATTTTAGTGTTCTCTGATATCACAAAATAATGACCAAGCGGAAGATTAAATTGGATTAATTTTCTAATTCTCATTTTCATAGATGAAATACTATCAAACTAATGATATATGCAGCATGTAAAAGAAGAAATATTTTATGGTACGTAATGCATCCATCGTTTCAGCAGTCATTTGATTAAATTAAATATAACTTGAGCCAGTTATGAAAAAAAATCACACAGAGAAGTATAACGAATTTTCCAAAAAAAGATGGATGAGATTTTTTTTTTAATTTTGAAAGATGTAAAAGTTTTAAAAAAAGTTTTAAATTTAAAAGAAGGAAAAACTATTGTAGGCTTCTTTTCTGATATTGCATTAATCTCTCAATATATATTTTTAGAGCTGATGATATCTAATGGATTGTGGGGTATTTCATTATTCTTCATCACTGATTATTTAGGTAAACACTAAAACTAGACATAAAAGTTTTGTTACTTTAAGAGCTTTGAATATTATATAAAAGTGTCATCTTATAAATATATTATGAAATTTGGAATTTTTTTTCGTAATCTTTGAGATATATGCAAGAGGATTTTTTTTTATCAAACTGAACAATATTTCTATTGAATTTCTGAATTATATATACAGACTCAGAGAAAAGTTCTATCAAGGGGGGTTCATTGTTTTTGACAGCAGATGATGTTTCTATGGCAAGTTCGTATTACTATTGAATGCTTACATTTGTTAAATAGCCCTGAAATAAATTTGATACTGGTTTATAAATCAAGTTGACCATTTTGATTTGGCAGTTCTTTTCATCTAAATCAAAATTTTATTGGTACAGCGCTTAGTAGTGGTAGTCACTTTGTATCAAGTTATATATCTGAAACCAAACAAAAATTAAAACAATGGGCTGCTTCTGTTGCATCTGCTCCAAAGGAAGCGATGACGATTTTTCGGGGATACGAAGGTGGCATGCTCATGGACTTCTTAGAAAAAGGAAAAAAAGACCAATGGTCAATACAGTGAGTTGTGACATTTTCTATTCCTAAAATAGAAACTTTTTGAGCTTCTCTTGTAAAAAGAAAAAAAATTCCCTATAATTTTAAATCTATGTATCACACAAATATCGTTTTTCTCGCCAATTCATTGTTATTTTGTTGTACAACCTTCCCTTTACATGTTTTGAAGAGCAAAACATATATAAAAAATTTACTGCACAATGGTTTATTTTTTAGTTAAACACTTCAAATTCAATTAATACTAGTAGATTTGAGGAGGACCAATTCTTTATTTCACTTAATAAAAAGGTAACTAGTTTGTAAACATTACTAATATTAGTTTTAACATATAGCAGATTAATGGTCTTTAGTAAAATTATGACCTAATGGGCTTTTTTAAATCTTAACATAATCTCAATTTTAACAGAAAATTATGAAGATTCTTTTGAGATGTATCTTATTTCGATTTTCGAAGAGCGCGTTATAATATATGATAAAAAATCTCAGTATTTTTTAAAAAAATATTTATATATTAAAAATATTCAAATATTTTAATTTCATTATTTTTGTAGTTTTTCAACATTGTAAAAATCCTTTTTAAAAAGGTAGAGGGTTCACCCATGTAGAGGTCAAGCTCGGAGCAATTGCAAGAAGAAGAGATAAAAATCATTGATGAAATTGTCATAAGAGCGAAACAAAATGATGGTAAGTATGGATTTGAAAGTGATGAAAGCCAGTTTTTCTACTGGTCTGTCTGAAACCATACGGCTTCTGGATCAAATATGTTATGTTTGCTGTAGATAGACACACAGCTGATAATTCGCATGATTTGTTCATCGCATTCCCTCCCCTCGTCTAGTACGCCTGCACTCTTCAGTAGGTTTTCTGGTTATATATACATTGTATATCTCCCACTCACGCAAGTCGGCTTGCGTGAATTTTTAAATTACGCTGAACTTTGTAATTGTTTCTGAACAACAATATCGAAGAAAAATTGTGACAATAGTTGAGTCAATGAACTGAGATATTCCCATAGTAATGGAATATGATACGAACGACTCGTGAGGGGATACTCTTTTTGGTACTTTTATGTACAATATAAATTAACATTTTTGTTCAAGTGACACAGCTCCACGGGTGACATTTTGATATCAAGTGGGCCGCATACAATCTATGGGCTCCGGGTTGGCCAGGCCTGCTTTAGACTGCATTGAATAAAACAACTTTTTTCACACTTGATAATTCATTATTATTTGCAGATGCAGAGTATCATTATCTATCTTACTAATCTATAGACTATAGCATATTGAAAAAAGGAGTTATTCCAAGAAATTATGCTAATAAAATAAATTAAATATATATGAGTGGTAGCTGTGACATAAAAAGAGAGTACAATTATCATAAATTAAATAAATTTTGTTTTATATATTTGAAATTTTAAAAATAATTAGCTTAAAATATTGTACCATTATCATATATTCAAAATGTCCCTTTAAATCTAAATAATCTTTCTAATGTTTTTCGTCGCAAAATGTACATGGACTAATCTTTCAAATTTTTAACAACTTCAAATGAAGCACGAATCAATGAGCTTACCACAACATCTATTTTTGTCGAATTCAATCAGGAAAGTTATTTTAAAAAGCTCCATCAGATTCTTTATGACAATAGATACAGTCTCTAGAGTATTATTTTCCAATGAAGCTTTACAATTTTAGGAAAGAAAACCTAAAACAAACTAAAGTATCGAGCATCTAGAAACTTTCTTCCAATTTCGATATTCGTGATGAAGAAAAATATTGAAACTTGCGTCGTTTCCGATGAAACACGACCCGAATATAATATGTTCACCTGGAGGCACAGAAAGGATCGTTACATTTTTTGAAGGGATGGAGATAACCATAACCCTTGAACATAACCCATAATATCCAACTTTTCTAGATTATCCGGAAGTCTATTCGAAGTGAACTCCCGTTTCTGTCGCTTCCCGTTTTTCTCCGGATATCCGCTTTTTAACTGCGGAGACACGGGTTTATCATTGAAATACTTATTGTTTACGATTCATGAGTTTTTTACTTGCTTATAGCCATTTGGAACCAAAAAATAAGCTACTCGTATTATTAAATTTTACTATATAAGAGAATAATGTCTTCGTCATTGATTTGGGTACTTATTATTCTTGTTTATTATATTCCCCGAGCTAAGATGAGATTTCCGACAGTGAAGGTCGTTTTTATCTTTTTCATAGATAGCGCCGTAATAAATGTCCCTTTGAGGAATCACGCGCTTGAAATACTGTTATTCAATAGTTTTAATATCGTCAAATTTTGAGTATAGAATAGCAAACATTAAACAACACTCATTAATCTGAGGTAAAAATCCAAGCTAGTTTCTAAGAGGAATTCATTCTGAATGTGTGTCAGGATCCTCTGTTTCTTACTTAATAATTTATTTCGTTTTGATAATTTATTATTTTCGCCTCCTGGTTAGATTTCTATTACCGCACTCTGAGGATTCTGAGATTAGTAACGTTTTTTTTCTTCTGCAAATGACACAAAAAATCTCACTTTGAATTCATACGAACGACGTACAGTTTTTCCGATAGTCCTAAATTGAATGATTATTTATAGAATTTATTGAGTGTTATTTATACGTGCAACTATGAGCAGTTTTATGGTTTGGGCTCAAAAATTGCTTGTATGATATCTTATTAAAGGTCATCTTAGTTTTCTGTTATATAAGTGAGCCACTTTCGGAAGGTTGAAAAGAATTTAGTTTCTGATCAGTTTTAGCCCAATTCAGAACAACATAAACTTATAAAATAAAAAATATAACAGTTTTTACAGAATTTCTATCATCAGAGAAACAGATATATTCTTGCTTTACAAAATGACGTATACAAATCGTTATGTTTTCTATTAAACGATGTTTAGTTCGGAAGTAATTATTCTGTACTTTTTTATAAGAATTAATTGAATTTTATTTCATACAATGCTAATAATTAGAGAAATACTAGATCTAAATGTTTTACACTATCAGCAAACATGAATCAATATTAGAATTAAAAATATAAAAATAACTTCTATTTTTATGAAAAGAACAATACTAGCTGAAAACAAAATAAAATTGTTTTTGTTGTAAAATTTGAAAGAAACTTAAAAGATATAAACATTGATTCATAATAAGATTAAGTATTGAATAAATTCTTAATATAAGAAAAGCCATTCCATGAATTCTCCAAATAAATTTTAATATATGGCCTTATTAAGATTTAATGAAAGCTCTGAATACTTATACGCTACTCCTTTAAATAAAAGTTTAATGAACTAAATGTAAAAGATAACTGAAACATGGAACAATTGTTGAACGTTAAGATATTGTGGCGATGAAATGAAAAATGAAGCAAAACATTCTTTCATCATCAATCATGCCAGTCTATTAATCATTGAGAATGAATAACAGATCCAACCATTCGTGTTCATTAAAAATTCTTATAAAGTAAGCATACTTTTTTAATTTAAGTTTTCTGAGTATTTAGCAGTTTAGTTACCAATGTATTTAAATCGGGAATTTTCTTTCTCCTTGACTATAGATTTAAAGTTCTACATAAATCATTTTTTCACTTTTAATGATGTACATATATTTTTATTACAACTAAAATTGTCAAATTCATGTTCACATTGATTTTAGAGATCGAAACAATTTTAACCTTTTTTCTTAACTAAGTGACTAATAGCAGCTAATAAATTGCATTTTGTAATTTATATCTTTTATCAAAAATACATGAAAGTTTTTAAGTAACTTATGAAGATTTACTGTTTCTTCAATTTAAATTCAAGACTTTTAAGTTGTGACCTTGAGCTATTCTCGATTTTCTCTCTACTAACCTTGGGGATTTTAATTGGGATTGATCGCATGAAATAACAATTTCTTCCCAACAAAAATGGAATTTGATTATGTTAATTAGATTCAGGTGGAAATAAAGTGAAATAATTCAGATATAGTGATATATAAGTGAAGAGAATTTTAGAGGGTAAAAGAAGAGTGTGGTTAATTCTGAGAATAGTTCTTACAAGAGGCCGATAATATCAAGAGTAGTTATTGGCTATAACTGTCGAAGAGGATTTGATGGAGAAAAGCAACCCCAACTGGAATGGTTTGGTAAGAGCGTATTATTTCAGTGATATTTAAATTGGTTTGCTAACCTTAGAGTCCAAACAGAGCTGTAAACCATTAAATATTGTATTAAGAATCAAATAATGAATAAAGATATTAAATTAGCTAAGCGTGATATAAATTTCTACAAATTGAAATAAAATGTTGAAGCTTCCCTTTCTTCAGAATAAATGAAATGACGGATCAAGGTATTAAATGAGTTAAATATAGTATAGATTTCTCCCAACTGAAAAAAAATTGAAGATTCAATTTTTCCTGAATAAATAAATTTTAAGTACACACCCAAGACATTAAAATTTAATTCCTTCATTCTGAAAACACATGATTTTTAGTAAACGTAAGAAATTATCTTCCTTTTTCATAAAAAAAAACGAACCAAATTGGGGAGTGCTTCAAAAGTAATGAAATTATTAAAATATTTAACTTAATTGCTATATTTTTAGTGAATATTACTTTCAATTGTAATTATAAATACTGTCATTTACACATGTGTATTTTAAAATATTACACAAATTTATTGAGAATTAAAGTTATTTTCTTGTGCTTTTATTTATACCTGGAAATTAATACTAAGTCTTACAACTCAAAACTAAGCCTTTTTCCACTTTTATCATTTTAATTTAAATTTCTATCGCAGAAGTAAACTACAATCTTATAAATTAAAACCTATTTCATTAAATAATTTAACATGGAAACAATATTTAATTCTGCATCATAAAAATATAATATGCTGCCAATATTAAATAAAACTATTATCATGGGGTGAAATATAAGAATATGTTTCATTCACTAATCACAGCGTAATCACAGTTACTTTTCTTAAGATAATAATAAAAAGTACTTACTTTCCCGTATATGCCACAATAACAAAAACATGAGTATTGCACTGTTTTATTTTCTTGAGATTCACTCTCCTTCGACATCAGGTTAAAAATTGAACAGAGTGAGCCTATTTTTCCAGACGCCAGCACGTAACTTTGGCCTAACTCTAAAATTCGTAGGTAACTTTGGAATGTTGTAATCTCAAATAAAATATTCAAACTGGTAGAAGTCGAAAAAAGTCAGAGCTGTGCAATGGATACGGAAATAAGTTTTCATATGTTCAGCACGGTAAATCTTTTGACAATACTCTTCACCGAGATTATCTGATAGAGGCGGCTATTTTATACCGAGGAGGTCTATTTATGGGTGTAACTCGTAAGTTTGGGTACTCATACAATGCGTTTTGATTTTAGATTGTATCTGATATGACATGTTAAAATTTGTACATTTCCATAAAGTTTTTTTTTTTTTTTTTTTTTTTGTAAAAATTTACATTTTAATTATAAAAGTGAAACTCAGGATAAAGTAGACAATTTTTAATGAAGAAACATGAAGAATCTATTAGTCTTAATCAAAAGCATAGCGTTCTATACAAAGCAGATAACAACACTTTATTTCCGTTCAGTAGCTAATAATGTTAATTTTTTTCATCCTAAAAACTATTTAAAAAGCATTTATAGTAATAATTAGCATCTCATTTTAGTTGAAGTAGGTTATGATTACGTTTATTCGTCTGTCCTTTTAAAACATTAATCAAACGTTTTGTGAATATCATCTTTTTCAAGCAATCGTATTGAAAATGAAAATTATCGCTTTCTTCATTAGTTTAAATATCATTAACTACAATTTCTTGAAATTTTATTTAATTTAAAAAATATTCTGAAGAAAAAGCTCCCCACTCAAATATTTAATTTCGTGTACTGAAATATTTTTAAAACAGGTAATTGTTCACTTCGTAATCTGTTGGGCTCAAAGATTTCACTTTTAAATTTTAATAACATTTATTTTAGCATTTCGCTTAGTAATGACGAATGCTTCAATGCTTCAAATCACGGAATTTAAGCTTTTTGAACGAGATTATGTGATAGTCACAAACATTATTAAAATGTATAGGTCATCATTTTCAACTGTTCATTAAATTTCTTAGAATTAAGGTAAATTCTTTTAAGGTACATGTAAAATGGACTTTTTTTGATCAGTTGTAAGGATTTTTGGTGGGGAGGAAGGGTCGACATTTCTAAAACACTTAATTTATTTATCAATCAACCAATCTATAGAATAATACAGCTAGAAGCCTATCCTACTCTGCCCTCCCTCTCTCAAGAGAGAGAGGGTATAGTATAGAGAGGGTATAGTATGGGCTTTCTAGAAAGCCCGTACTATATATATCAGTACCAATCTGCATGATCACGTTCTCTTCTTCGGAGGAAGCTTTCCAATACAAATAATTGTTTGAGGACTGAAAATTCCCTAAGAGGACTGTTAGTGACAAGGTCGCTTATAGACCCGTCACACAGTTATGTTTAGAATATAATTTTATTTACAAAATTACTATTTCAGGAACTTTAAATTAGCAAATAACAAATAAAATAGTAAAGTTAAATCTAAATATTAGGATACATTATAAATATCTGAAGCAATATGATGGCATACTGTGAACAATAAATACTTCTGTATGCTTTTTCATTATTGAAAAGAAAATTTATTGAGACATCAATAGATTTTATTTCGCTCTAATTTTAGTTGGAAGCAATAAAACTTATTTATTACTTAGTAGCATTAGATGTTAGAAATAAAGTAGAATGTTACTAACGCTATCGGAAAATCTTTAATTGCCCATCACCTTCTTGCTTAAAACTTCGGTGCCTTGTGTATGGGGAGGATTGATTAAAATTTCTGCAGGTACTATTACCATTTCGATTTCGAATCTACAGTGTACATCACCAAGACTTTGAAACTACAAAGTAGGTTCATGCGATTCTTGAATGACTCATTTATTTATCCTCACCAAATCGGAAGAATATTTGAAAATTATCAATTGCAGTTAACCGGTTAAGAGCTAGTGTTTTAGTAATATATTATTAATAAAAAATTATTTAACTTGGGAGGATAGTCTTTTTTTGCCATTTTAATGATGTGTCAGCATGGAGAGTAATTTTATTTCACTATTTTCTCCATTATTATTAGATATCACTTTTAGTAACACTTCTACATAATTAATGTAAATTAAAGCGAATGTCTTTATATCTATGCAATTATTTTTTGTCATATATTTTAATTTGTTAAGAACATCGCATAACAATATTTTTATTAGTGATAAACAGATATAAAATGTAACAATGTTTTTCATATATTTAATAAAAATGAGCCGTTTATTTAAGTCTATAATGAAAAAATGTGCTTCCGAATGCCGTATATGAGAACCAATTTCCTCAGCTGTTAAGTATATAGGTCGAGCGAGTGAAAAATAATTGGAAACATTTTCTTTCAATATCCGAAAGCGAAGTTATAAGTGTTCTTACCTCACCTCAGCTCTCTTGTGAGCCATCTTTTTCTAAATCATCACGCGATTCCCTAATTATTTGTCTCAAGCTCGCTTTCCTTTATTTCTTTCCTAACGTATTGGACTTTCTGAAGTTTTAAGAGCTTATTATCTAGATCAATCAATGAGCACTGTTCATGCTAATGTCATTTTATAAGAAGCACGAAAACTCATTTGTTTTATCTAACGCAGAAACTTGACCTCTGATGGAACCGAAAGAATGAGCTACGGATGTCTGACGTGTGCATAATTAGTTAACTGGTCTACTTTCAAAAATGTTTTATTAATGAAGTAAAAGTTATTAACCTCTGAGGATATGTACTGAATGAAATTTTTGGTATTGTTTTTGATTAAACGAATACAATCAAAATTTAATCTTTCAAAATATTTAAATGAAATTTAAGCGTAATTTGTTCTTAGTATTGGAAGTTATTAAATACTCTCACATTCTTAGGATTCATTTTTAAGCTCTCAACTATATTTTATTTTTATTAGGTGGTTTTAGAGAAAGTAATAGTCAATTGCCTGTAAAAAGATAAATGGTATTGTTTTGAGGGGATTATAGCCTAAACCAAAGCTATGAAAATTTTCCACTGATCGAAGTCGAGGAATTTTCTTTTCCTTTTTTTGAGAGGGAACCTTATTTTTCAGGATTCTGAAACAGTTAGTTGTAATCGACTCGACAATTATTAGTTTAAACAAAGACGAAAATGTATTGTTTTGAAATTATATTATTTATTTAAGAAACAAATACATATTCAATTAGACAAGTAACTTGGAGGAATGTTCACATGAATGTAATTCTAATTATTTTTTATTTCTAAGAAATTGTACGTATGAATAATGTATATTGTTTTAGAGTATTCACTTTGAAAAAGGCCAGATCTGTCAAAAATAAAAAAAGATTAATTATTTTTTTCTTACTTGAAAACAGAGATTATTGATCAAACGTTGACAATAAGCTTATTGTAAAAATGATTCGATTGCTTTAAAATCCAATAGCTTAAGCAGATAGACTCATTGCAAAATATTTTGTATTTATGAAACTTTTTTCCCCCTAAACGTAGTGCAAGATGCATTATTTTCAAAATTTCGGTTACATCATGATAAGTGTTCAAAAAATAAGACAGTAAATAGAAAATTAAAAATAAATATCAGAAATGTTTGGTTTAAAAATTTAGGAATGACAATTTTAGTTTAAAATTATGGAGTAAAATGGAAAATAAAGGTAAATTGATTTAAAACGTGATTGAAATATTTTTGAGATCATGAAATTCCATAATCTTTCTTGGTTCTAAAACCTTCTTGAGTACATAAAAATTTAAGCTATTTGATACAACTTTGAGAAGAGAAAATTACGTCATAAATGAAAGTCATTATTTTTTACTAAAATACAGAGAATTTAATCATCTATCATTTACACTAAGTACTTCATAAAAGAGGAATGTGTGCCTTTGACATAAGATGATTTAATGTGCATTAAAACAGAGGGAGTATTCAAACTGCTCAAGTAATTGGAAAACTTTTTGTCACTGTATAATTCCACCTTTGTCACTGTTTGCAGGTCAGAAATAAATTTGATATGACGAGTATTCCCCTCAAAAAGTGCTCCATTAAAGAAATTTTCTGAAAGTAATGTAATTGATATACCGATCGTTTTAATGGTATACACAGATGCCTTTTATCTGGTATTTTACAAATGATTTATTGTTAGAAATAGACACAGTTAGCCATCAGTTTTTAACACACTCTATTGTATAGGTATGAGACGCAAGAAATCCCCTCATCATTTATTAGAGTATATCGGTGATTATATCAAACGTGAAGGTCTTCCCATGGGGATACGCGAAAAACGAAAATGAATCATACAAGAATTACACGAATCAAGACAACCATTTCTTCCAGATCACAATGTGTTACACATTAGTTAATATTTTTATGTCATCTCAAACTTCATATCAAAGAATATTTATGATTTTGTACAAAATATATTACGTTTTATAATAAAACACTTATAGATGAATGTTTGCTTATTTATTGATTTATTTGTAATTTTAAATCTACCATTGCATAAAGCTTCCGGATAATTTATTTTCTTGTATCAGCAATTATTTATAAAAACATTTCTAAAAATGTTTCTAAAAGGTTTAGAGGAAATATTTCATTAAATGCAGATAAAATATAAAAATAAACGAAATTATTTGTGATGTTTTGTTTTGATAAAATTTTTGCTTTAAATTTAATTTGCAGTGAAACATAAAGGAAACGTCCCGTACCATAGGAAAATATATTCAACAGAAATATGGAAATTTTTTAAAATCTTATGCTTGAAAAATTTTTGCATCAAACTCTTTGTGTGGAAATTTTAAATGAATACTTTTGTAGTTTTGACTTTTCTAAATACTGAAAATTATACAATAAACGTGCGGGGAAATATGCTTATGTTTGATTATATGAAATGAATTTTAAATAAGCATTATTTGAAATAATTTTTTTATTATTTTAGAACTGTTAATAATATAACAGACCCTAAAAATGATTTTCGTCGCAAAATTGGAATATAAAATTATAGATTTTCTCTTAAAATAAAGGGAAATAATATTTTAAACTTATAAGCATTTAATTATAGTTCGTTTCAAACAGATATATTCGTTTTTAAATAAGAAAATTCCTAAATTTGGAAAGTGTATTAACAAGAGTTCTAAGAGGTTAATACTTGAATCAAAGTTTTCTAAGAGATTAATGCTTGAATCAAAAGATTACATTTGAAGGAGGAAATAGAAGAAATAGACAATATCTCTTTCACAAAATTAAAATAACTAAATAAAAATATAATTATTTATATTCATGCAACAATTTAAAGCTTTAAGAAAATTTATAAAGAAATAATGTATATTAATGTGTGATTTACTTTGAAAAGAAATGTAGAATTCTCAGAGCTTTAATAAAAGTTATATATATATATATATATTAATAAAGAAATCTTTTCCTCATGGTCCATGTAACATATATACCAAGTTTCATCAAAATCCGATAGGCAGAATGGGTTTTACAGTGGTCTAATTAGGTTCTCTATAATTATAACCATCCTATATATTGTATATCTAGTAAAATAAGCAAAATATAATAAAACAAAACATAAATGAAAATCAATACCAAACTGTTAAGTAAATATGTCATAAATAAAAAAAACCAATTAGAATTATTGGTAAAAAAACTATATAAGAGAAATATATATAAAGAGAATATTAAATACCTAACAAACTACTGTATGCTAGAAATAATTTTACACAAAACTACATAAATGGAAACTGAAATTTAAAAAAAAAATGGAATGAAAAAGATTACCGAGAGAAAAAGAAAAATGGAAAAGAATAGAACACTGACGAAATGAAAAAGAATGGATGTATTAGGTAAATTAATACTTTCTCAGACTTCAGACTGTGATGCATGGTTGTACCAAAATTACATGTCAAACCATCCCACTAAGCATTTACTTTATAAAATGAAGTAAAACCCAAAATTAAATGAACAACAACCACAAAAGAATGAAAAATTTTGGAAAAATAAGTTTCAAATACCATAAATATATAATAATAATTACAAAAACAAAAAAAAAAAAGTAAAAGGATTAAACATAATTATTCTTTAAAAAAGGCTAAAAGAGAATATTAAAAAGATGGGAAAAATTAGAATAAAACCTTGCTCTAAAAATATATCTACCACGTGCAGGTGATACGAATTAATGACATCTTCTTTAGTAATTGAATTCCTGCTTAAAAGAAGGGAAATTAGAGAGTATTGGTAATGCCCATTGTATTTTAAATCTAGAGTAGAAAATACATGAGAAAAATGATTATTATAAAAAATAATACACAAAAATATTAAATAATAACATAGCAATTAATATTAAAAATTAAAACGAAATCAAAAAGCAAATATTTAAGAAATACTAAAATATTGAATTATAAAATTAATTATGTGAATTAAAAAATAAAGAAATCTTTTACTAACATCCAATATAATTAACAAAAGAAACTTATTATATCTTATGATTATTTTATTTTAAATTTCTTTTAAGGATAATTAACCTAAAGGTATTTCAGGATAATTAAACTTCAGGTATATTTTAAGCAATTTACTTAAATTTTCATGAATATTAGAAGAGTTATTAATATATATTTTGTTGCAGAGAGTATAATTATATATAATATATCTAAAAATTGATATTCAAGGTTACTGTTCCAGAAAGGTCTACCATCTGTGGAATAAAATTAAAGTCTTCTTTCTCATCATAAATATTAATATAAATTTTACTATCAGCAATCTCTTCAGAAAATATCTAAACATTCAATTTCAAGAAAAGAATTACAAGTTTAAATAATTTTTGATAACTTGGGCAAAAATATAATTAAAGTTCATTTGCAAATTTATAATTGTTTTAAAAAATTAGAAGATCATCTCTATGTATATCTAAGCAAAGCAAAATTATTTTTATGAAAATAATTATATTCATAGAAATGTAAGTAAATATCCTCAAGATTATTAATAGCAGGCCCACATTGTGGTATGGCTTTTCTATATTTATATTTTTTTATTTTTTTAAATTTAGTACTGCTTTCTTTTAGAGCTACTTTGATTCCGTATGTAAATATTTTTCTTAATAAATAAGTCTAAAGTTTCTTAAGAATAACTTTAAGAACTTTTATGAAAACTGTAATATCCATGGAAATAAATACATCTTCAAAATCATAACTGTAGATGTAGAAATTTCTTTAGTTTTTATATAATTAACAATATCTTTATTACTTTTAACAACTACTTTCTTGTTAAAATACCTATAGTACTTGGTAAAAATTTACCATCTATAGTAATATAAATATTAAAATCACATGAATAACTAAACGATATTTTATACGAGTTTTGTGGAATTTAGGGGTATTAAGTAGTTTGCGAAAATCTTATAGTATTTATATTATATTAAATTTTCTTACACTTAGTAGTAATTCTATTCTAAATTCCAGTATCACTATTGTTTACACCAGTAAAAGAATAATTATTATTTAACAGATGTTTATTTTTCATATAAATATGGAATATTTTGCATATAATAACATAATTTCTTGTATCTTTATCAACATAATATATTACAAAATTATCTTAGAGATTTCAATTAAATTACTACTAATATAATACCGTATACTACTAACTCTCTATAATAGGCGCCTTCATTATCATTCTCCAATTATTACTAATTTTTTTAAATCTAAATTTTTAATATCTTTACTAGTTCTGTATTTAGGCTCATTAAAAGCTTCTATGCGGAAACCTTATTTAATAGCTAATATATATTAATAAATTGATCTAGATCGTCATTGATTTTTTTTTTCTTGATATAATTGCTATTGTAAGAGATGATTAGCCTAAATGTGTAGTTCCTTTATTTATTCATAATTTCTCTTATTTTCTGTCCTTAACGATTTTTAAATTAGTAATAATAACATCCTGGTGTTCTTCATTAGTAATCCCTTTATAATCTCTCTATATCCAAACATCATTCACTTGCTAGTCTTCAGTATACTGTAGTTAAAAATAATACGACGCATTGTTTAAATTAAATTTATAAGCTTTTTAATAATAATAGGAGGTATTTTTTAAATATTTACTAAGAATACTATTAAAATTGATTTTATCATAATATTATTCATATATTTTACGGTACAAAATCATATTTATTGAGGTTCAACTTTTTAACCTCTCTCTGTGTGTGTGATATTATATTTATTAACCAAAAAATTAGTAATATCTTTCTTTAAATAAAGACAAGTACTTTCTAATTTATTTTCATTAAAAAGAAATTCTCTTAATACAGTAATTTCTCTTTTTTAAATTCTAAATAGAAAGAGTTTAATACTTTTAATATATAATCTTCCTAAAATTTAAAATTCAAATTGCCAAATTTCCCCTAATATCTTCTTCATTCATCTACATTTTATTTTATTATTTCATTCCCTAGCTATCATTTTATTCTCTATATTATTTTTCTTGAGATATTGTTTACTTCAATTATTATAATATATTATTTTATAATTCTTTTGTTTGTTTATTTAGAGAATATTTCTTATTAAAAAGCAAAGAGTTTAATCAATAAATGTATAATGTGTTTTAATAGCTAATGAAATTGTTTTTCCACCATAATCTAGTTTTGGTATAAGGAACAAACTGGACAATACTTGCATCAACATTATCAAATCCACGTTGAAGAAAATGCCTATCAAATTGATGGTTTTAATACTTAGGACAATTAAAAGTTCTGTAGTTGAGATTAAATTTAATAATCTTCGTTTGGCTTGTATTCTACGTGACAATATATATATATACACCGGGTGGTTATAAAATAAGTACCTCTATTTGGTAATCCCTTCAAACGCCGTTATAGCTTGGAGGAATAATCTGAATGAAACCAAAATCGATACATTTACTATTCGAGAAAAGGAAAAAAGAATGGAATAATAATAAAAAAAAATTGTTGAAGCAATCAGCGACATACGGCCCTTTTGAGTATATAATGTGTATTACAAGAACAAAGAATTAAAGTGTAAAATCGAATGACAGGCTTAATTTATTTGAAAATGTTACAGGTAATGTGATTACGCTTGCACATGTCGATGCCACCGCTTAAGTTTAGGTTCCACATGATCATTATGCTGGAGGACACATTCCAGACAGTGCTCGATGTGCTCAACTGTGGAACATTATGCATCATCAGTGATGTTTCGCACATGTTGTGTTACGCGATCTTTTAAGTCATTGATGTTTGCAACACCTCCACGGTACACATTAAATTTTATGTACCCACAATGTCAAAAATAACATGTTGTCTGATCAGAAGACTGAGAAGGCCCCGGCATACTAAAATACCGGCTTATTACTCTATCATCTGCGAAATGGTCAGAGCTGTAGCACTGCTTGTCAAGTATGGGTTAGGCTCCATCTTGCATAAAAAACGTTTCAGAAAGACCCTTTCTTTACTGCAGACGAGGAACTACGAATGTTTGCAACATGTGCTGGTATCGTTGAGCAGAAATCAAAGAAGTTACGGGTCCTGATGGCCGTAACTCCTCAAAAAAAATAAAAAAAATTAAGGTCCAAGAATGAAACTTGTATTAAAGTCACACTACAGCTTGAATTTTGGTGAGTGGAGGGGGTCTTTCTTGAATAACATTTGGTGGCTTCAAAGCTTATATTCTACAGTTCTGTGTATTTACTACCCCATTCAAATGAAAGTTGGCTTAATCTCCCCTTAACATCTTCCATGGGAAGGCGTAATCCATATTCATTCGTTCTAAAAACGTTAGAGTAAAATCTAATCCCTACTTTACGTCTCCTGGAAATAATTGCTGACGACGACTAATTTTATACGGATAAAATTGGATTACCTTTCTCAGAATTTCTTTCTCTGATGACTCCACAATTGCAGTGGCAATTTTTCTTTAATGGAGAGAAGTATTGGTATGCTCCCTCTTCCACACTTTACAGTAACCGATCCTGTTTCTTCGAATTTTATTACTATTCTTCTCACTGAACTCAGTGTCAAAGGACCTTTTCCTTTATGCATTCCTTTTATGCGTCTTAGTTCACGTAGAGCAGCTGCAGGGATTGATCTGTTAATGTAGAATAGTTTTAGTTAAAATCTAAGTGCTATCTGGTAGACTAAGAGGCATCTCGTACCAAGTTATTGGCACAAATGACCGCTTCTGAATTTTGCTGATGATTACAATGAAGTTTACACTGGAAGCACTATCTGTCTGTGATTTCTGCAACTATTTTTTTTATTATTATTCCATTCTTCTTCCTTCTTTTCGAATTGTAAGGATGCCGACTTTGGTTTCTTTCGGATTATTCCATCAAGCTACAGACAGCTCCAAATTGAGATTCTTATTTTATAAGCACCCACTATACATATTTATACTGGTTTAAAAAAATTAAAGAAAGTTGCAAAAATAGTTATGATTCGTTCTAAAATAATCCAATTCGTATTAAATGTGAATATGTAGCTAATTAAAAGGTGCTGAATATATTGAAAATATGCAAATTATTGATGGTACAATCGGAATGTTTCATCTTTGAGAAGTAGAAAAATTCAATTTAAAGGATGCCAAGTTTTCGCTATGATAGTGCGATAAGTAATATGGAATAGCTAATTTGTTACTAAAAGCAGGTAAATTCTAGAGGCAGGTCAAACTCAAACTGATGAGGCCAGAAGGCTAAATATGAGCCCTTTTGTGGCGCATAGACTTTGGCAACAATTTCAAACTACTGATTTATGGTTGACTAAGCTCTATGATAAGGATCGATGACCGATATTTGTCATTATGTTTGCAAAGGAATGGAAACTCAACCCCAACTCAACTTAGAGCCTCCTTTACTGAAGCCGTAAGATTGGTGTTAACCCTCTCTCTCACCTGAACCTCATATGAGACTCCTACAATAATTCAAAGTAATAGTGATTTAAAATAATATTTTCCTTAATTTTTCCACTTGAGTGTTTGTTCATATCCATTTAAGCCTAAGACTGGGCCTCAAATTATTTAGTATACCATAACAGCTCACGATACCAGTCTTGTAAAATTAAAATCTTTGATTTTGTGAAAAAAGTGAATGAAGAAATAGCATCATTTGTTCATATTGTAATATACTTTCCAAATGAGGTAAGTAAATTTCCCCCCCAGTTATAAGACATACATGTGCTATATGATACCATTAAAATCCCTTACTTCTATAAAATAAATTTCATATCTATTGGAAACCATAGCGCCTCATATGAAGTTTAAAACAATACGTGGTTGTAAAGAGCAATTTCATTAAAATATAAAATTAAACAAGTTTTAGTAAAATTCCTTAAAAAATAGTTTTGTATTATAATTTTTAATATAAAACGAATAAATAGGAAGCTAACTTTGTTAAATATTTAATTGAAAATTGTTTTTGTTCCAAGTAATGCATCTCAAGACACTAAAAAAAGCTATATAAAATCAGACCAGTTTTAGATAACTTTTCCGGAGTATTTGCTGACAGCTGCGACCTGGAAGAGTATTTGTCAGTGGATTAAATGATGATTCTGTTTAAAGGAAGGTCAAACATCAAACAATACATAAGAGGTAAACCCCATCCATGGGGAATAAAATCCAGGCTGTTAGCTAGATTTTCTCTCTATGCTTATGATTTTGAAATTTGTCAATGCGCAAATGCTGAATCTCAGGAATCTCGTAAAGAATATGGAGCAGTTAGAGGTGTTGTATTGAGGCTTTGTAAACTTACAATGCATAAAAATCACAAAGTATTTTTGGACAATTTATTCACAACATTTCCTCTTTTAATGGAACTTGTTGAATGGAAAATGTTTTCAACAGGAACAATACGTACAAGTAGGTTACGAGAAGCTACAAATAAATTGAAACCCTCCAATGAAATGAAACGTGATCCTAGAGACATATTTTCCATTACCACAAGTAAGGAAAACATAATAATAACAAGATGGTTCGACAACTCAGCTGTTCATGTAGTCTCAACATTTCTTGCAGCAGGTCCTGTAGGATCGGTGAAACGTTGGAGCATTCAAGAAAAACTTGTTATCGAAATTCCATGACCTACTTCCACAGAAATTTACAATAAAAATATGAGTGGAGTAGATCTCATGGATTCATTATTAGGTTTGTATAGACATCAGCTACGACATTAACGGTGATACTTCTAAATTATTCACCATATGCTCAATGTTTGCGTCGTAAATTGTAGGATCTTAATGAAATTAGATAGAAGGAAATTAGATGGAATTTAGAGCAAAAAGAGGGGCAGAACAAGTACATTGCAAGATCCAACAACAAAGAGACGCTTAAAAGTGCAAGATGCTGCTGAATTGAGAAGAGATGGTGGTAAGAATTATCCGGCTAAAACTGAGGGGGAAAATGTCTTTAAATGCCAAGTGTCATTTATCCGGCTGTCCCAGGAAAACTAGATACATATGTGCTCCATATAAGGAAGCACATGTCCTAAGTGCTTCCAGGCTTTTCACTCAAGATAATTTTTCTAATATATATGTAATTTCATTGTATTGAATAATAATTGCTAAAATATCCTTTAGAACATTAAAATAAATATGAAAATTAGCTTAAATTTGTCACATGTTGGTTTCCTTTCATTTTTCAGAATAGGTATGTTTATAACTTACAAGCCTCATATCAGATTCCTCAAATTTCGCATAATGGGATCAAGTTGAACAACTAATTTTTTGTACATAATTTAAAACAAGAACTTATGTATATTAATTTATACAATGATTTTTTTTTCTTTGATTTTTTCATAATTCGTGAGCGAAAAGATTAACGTCTACCGAGTATACAAGGCTTCAAGAAGGTGGTTTTTATGTGGGTTCTTTTCCAGCCATTTTCCTGACTCTCAACTCTCCATCGACACATGAGGGGACATTTCAGTTGGATACGTCAATATGTACCCGAACAGCTCATAAATGGAAACCTATTTTTTTCACGGATGAATCCAGGTTTAACCTCCAAAGCGATAGCAGACGTTGTTTGATAAGGAGGAAACGGGGGAAACGTTATCATTCATCAAACACCCGTGAAAGAAATTCATTCGAATTAGGCAGTGTTTGCGTTTGGATGGTATTCTCTTTTGGAGGATGCGCTGACCTCCATGTCTTTGCACGTGGAACAGTGAATGCTCAATTCTTTAAAGATGAAATACCACATGCTTATGCTTCTTTATGCAGGTGCAATAGGTATAGATATCCTGCTACAAGACGACAACGCTATAATGTGCTGGACAAATTATTTTTTGCACCAAGCAATTAGCGTAAAGAATGACCAGACAAATTGATGAACTTGAATATCATCGAGCATGCTTAAGACGTTTTAGGAGGATGTGTTGTTGCTCTTAATACTCCTCCTCAGATCACTATCACATCTACAACTGCCTTCCAAGAGCAATGGCATTCACATCTCAGCAAACGTATAAATTACATAATTGACACTATTATACATTGCTATATGTGCTGTATTATGCTTCTAGAGGATATTATACTCTCGATTGAGGAAACATTTCTTATAACAAACTGACACACTTAATTTATTAATTTTGAACATGTGAAAATTTTTATTTTTGTGTACATGCGATGGAAGAATTTTATTTTCATTTTTTTTATATCGTACTATGTTTAGTATGCTATGGACCAGTTTCAATACCTTCTTTTGCATTAGTTTTCTTTCTCTCTATTAGAGGGCATTGCAACAGTTTTAGATTTAACAAGGCGTGTAAATCTTGTTATATTAGCCTTAAATACTTTGGTTGTCTTTGTAATCTAATTGATTAATTTTTTGATTGTTCTTTCTCTGTTTTCAATGATAAATGTTGTGCTATATCTATTTATCTCTCTCTATATTTTTCTTATTTGGTTTCTTACAGTGCAATGTGATTTATCTGTATCTGGCATTATTTGAACTTTATGGAATATCAATATTTTTATATAACATTTATTTGTAAGGAATATTGATAGTGTAAAATATTTTAAACCTGCTAACATGTCAAAAGCGAGATTCATAATTTAAAAATGTTATATCTCATTTTAATTTTTGGTTTTATGTCTCTCCTTTGTTTTTCATGACAGGTCTGATCTTTTTTCATATTTTGAAATTTATCTTATTGATATTTTTGGCATGAATTCCTTCATATATTTGTTCTTTAAACTAATTATTTTATGAGCAGTTTCATTTTTTCTAGATTTTTGCAATTGAAAAATGTCAATTTTTCTTTTACTTTTCTATTATGTGTTTGATTTATTTCAATTATTTTGTTATATATATATATATATATATATACATACATATACACACACAAACACTCATATATATATATATATATATATATATATATATATATATATATATATACACTCGTGGACAAAAAAAATTAGCGCACCAAGAAGGAGTCGTCAAAATGAAACGAAATTTTACATACGTAATGACTACTTTGATATAAAAAAATGATTAGAAAATCAAAGAAAAAGGATCGTTCATTTCAGAGAAAAAGGCAAAAGAATGGAGGATTTAACACCCTGTTGAACCCCCAGTAGTGCGAATGCACGATGCGATACAATCAGGCATTGAGACATACAAGTTCTGTATGATATCTTGAGACATTTCGTTCCAAATTTTCTGTAACCTTGCCTCTAGCTCGTTCAAACTCGTGGGATGCCCAATTCGCCGTCCCAAATGATCCCAGATATGCTAGATTGGAGACAAATCTGCGGATCGGGCAGGCCAAGGAAGAGTAGTAACAGTGCGGAGACAGTCTTGTGACACCCTTGCCGTGTGAGGCCGAGCATTGTCTTGTTGAAAAGGGGCTTTTGGGAGCCCTTTTTCAACAAGAACACATGAAACCACATGAGTGGCAACACATGTGGTTGCAGGATGTCATGGACATACCGCTGGACTGTCATGGTGTCACGGATCAATACTACGGGTGACTGTGTATTGTAGTCAATGGCACCCCATACCATCGCACCAGCTGTGGGAGCGGTGTGTCGCTGTTAACAAAAGGCAGGATAGAGGCGTTCACCACGGGGTTTCCACACACAAACACGATTGTCATCACTGCTGAGATTGAAACTGAATTCGTCGCTAAAGACGTCCTGGTTCCATTCCGCTGCAGTCCAGTCTCCTCGTGCGCGGCACCATTCCAAACGGATGCATCGATGGGTGAACGTCAAGGGCAGCACACGTAATGGGAGCCGCGATCCCAAATGTCCTTCAGCCAGGCACCTTCATATGGTTCGAGAAAACACAGGGGACCGTAGTGAAGATGCTACCTTCGCCTGAATGGCAGTCGATGAAGCAGTTGGCTGTACGCGTGTATTTCTTACGTTGTGGCGGTCTTCTCGACGATTGGTCTCTCGAGGGCCTCTTGAACCTGGTCTTCGTGTAAATGACATCTCTCGGATCCACTGGTCCCAACACCTCCTCACAACACAATCAGAGTGGCCTAATTGACGAGCTACTCGCCTAGCTGACCTTACAGCTTCCATCATGTCGATGATTCCCCCCCTCTCAAATTGCGACAGCTGCTCATATTGTCTTCGAAAACGGCGTAATGATATGTCTAAATCATCTTTTCCTTTGTAAATGATGCTCATATTGTACTCAAACAAGCTTTGGTTACCTGTTTTATACTCCAAGGTTAAACGCCCTCTACCGGCTATACGTAATGTGAAATCACGCTACATTTCTAATGATTTGCATATCTCCCTGACATGTACCTTCATGCCAAGTTTCGTTACGATCCCGCAATTATTTCTTGGTGCCCTAATTTTTTTGTTCATGAGTGTATATATATATATATATATATATATATATATATATCACAACTGAATTGACATACTTATATATATTTTTAACCACTACTTCAGTTTCTTTAGTCTTATTCTGGTATGTATTTATTAATAGTGCATAGGTGTTCTCTGATGTGTTATATCTGGTGTGCTCATTGGACGTTCTATCAATGCAAGAATTTTTTCCTTGAAATATTTCGTTATTAATTTGAATGCATGGAAAGATATTGAATTTTATTAAAAGTCCTTTAATCATTATGGTTAGAATTTTTAATCATTTTGATGGATTTATTTAAATATATTTATTTCATTTAAGTTCTGATACCTCAAGTAGGAAAAAGACTATCACAAAACATTCCTTTAATGTGATTGACATTTTGATTAATACAAGCTTTTTGTTTTCACACTTCATGATTTAATTTAGTGTTATCCTTACATTATATATAAGAAATATCTTACCTGAAGATAATATTTTTTTCCAGTTTTAAGTAATCTATTATATCTTCTTTTGTAAAGTTTTTTGATGAACCAAAAATAATTCTATAGGAATTAAATTTGATATCTATGAGTACCGTATTATATTTTACAGCTATCTTATTTGCACTCTGATTTATAATTGTAAGACCATTTTGTAGGAAAAAAATTAAGAATTATAAATAAATTCTTAAAAATTTAATTAATTAAAAATCTTCTATGCACAACACAATGCATTAGTAGAAAATAATTGTGTAAATAACGAATATTACTAATTTCGAAGAAGCGTAATACTTATTTCCTTAAGAGAATCGTTATTGTTCTTAAAATAATGGATGAGTAAATTTACTATTTTACGAACAAGACTTCTTACAGAATGTATTACAATATTATTGAAAAAAAGTAATCGTTTGCATTATTTAAGAGATTTTAGTACTTTAAAAATATTTTTAGAACGTCACAAATCTTACAATGGATAACTGCTTTTATTTTCTTATGCAAATTCTTGTGGATTTATGAAATGTGAGGATTATCTTTCCCTTTTATAGTCATAGATCCAATAGAACGTATGATAGAAGAGAGATTCTGAATGAACATCTTATTCAGGATTAAAATAACAGAACACATTGCACATTCATGTAATTATAGATGTATTTTGAATTGAATTATGTTTTATGTTAGTCCCATCTGAGACCCGTCTTTCGCGTGTCTAGACGTATTAACATTGCGCAATGCGATATTGTACCAATGCAGTTTTAAGAAAAGAACCTCGTTTCACACACACACACACACACACA
>BMAW01013605.1:84689-96777 GCA_019974015.1 Nephila pilipes
ACACACACACACACACACACACACACACACACACATATATATAACATCATTGAATTAAATGTACAGCAGTTTTGATTTTGTTGTTATGTTTTATGGAGAAATGGTTTTATGAATTGTAATTCCAAGGTACTTTTTAGTTGATCGTATGTAGTGCTGGTAATGAAATCATGAAAACAACTTATATTAAAGTTGTTTTTCAAACAACGCGTTATACATCATTGTTTTTATTGGTTCTCTGTTTTGTTACTAAATATTTTAATCTCTTGAGACAAAGTGATATTCCAAAATTTGTTAGCTTGAAAAAAAGAATTTTTTAAGCACTTTTTTTGTTTCTGAGAGTGTTTTATCTCAATAGAAAAGTAAGTATTTTTCAAAAAAAATTACAATCTCAATTGCATGATTTTTAAACTTTAAATGCCTTGCTGTCATAAATATGTGACAATATTTTATGATATAGTATATTCAAAACTAATGGAGAGTAAGCTCTCACAGTTATTGTAATACATTTCTACAAATGCGATTTTCATTTTACATCTAGCCTTTGAAGGACTGGGCTTTTAAATGTTAGATATGCATATCTTTTTTTTATTGTTTTCTCTGATTTACAGATAATTATTCAATAAATATTCAATTTTATATTAAAAAGTCGTCAATGCAGAATGTTAATGCAAAATGAATTATAAGAGTCATTGTTTGAAATTTTCATATATTTCCTTAAAACTTTCGTAATATGAAAGAATAAATTTGAGCTTTTCCATAACAGTTTGTCGAGTTTCCTTTTTAATATTCGTATTCTTAAAAATCCAATTTAATTATAAAATTTGAAAAAAATTGATAGTTATTTTAAGTATTTTTCATCAAAATCAATGGAAATTAAACATTATTAAATGTTATTTTCCATTTCATTTTCCATCTATTTTATAGTTTTTAATATGACAACTTATTAGATAAAAGATCTCATAAGAAAATTAATTATTTGTAATAAATTCTTAAGTATTTTACACGGACGCAGCTTCTTATAATAAATATAAAATTTCATAAATGGATTTGAAAAATTAATTCATAAGTTCATAAAAATGTATACAACTTATGAAAAAATTATTATGATACTGAATTGCTTTCAGGAAAATTTATTTAAGGATAGTAGAAAATCGGAGAACCATTCATTAGATTCTTTTCAGATAAGTTTTATGCTGAGAATTTAACATGAAATTTGTTTGTGGGTTAACTCATTTTATCATCAAAAGGTCTCAATGACGCTGATTAGTATTTAAGGTCTTATTGACGACTCAGTTTATCGATTGCCTTCTCGTTAAAGGGCTCTGAATACTTTGCTTTGTATCATGAAATTGTTCTATTTTAGATTAGTTTTGCGAGCAATATATCAGTAAATTTAGATTCAGCGAAAAGTATATTTTAAATTAAAAAATGTGCTTCAGAAAAACTATCAGATTTAATATTGATTATATTTATCTTAAAATTAATAAAGAAATAGTTATTTATTTGGTAATAATTAATATAATTAATATAAATAATATTTTATCGGAGGCATAAGAAGTTGTAAAATTCTTTTATAATAAAGTAAACATATATATGCAATTTTTCATGTTAATGTACTGTGTAAATCTAATTAAATATAGAGTAAAAAGGGTGTAATTCTGATTGTTTCATGATTATGTTTTACACCGATACAGAACAAATTAAAACTCTTCTATTTTAAACATATTTATATAGTTGTCATATGTTTTAATACGAGATATAATTTCTCTCTTCAGTAAGAAAGATGGAGAAAAAAAACTATGATCTCGTTAAAATTATATATAATTTTTCGTTCAAAATTCATAGTCATTTTCTGTTGAGTAAAATAAATTATGGAAGAGAAGAATACTTGTGATGAATAGACAGTGGTTGAGAAAAAGCAGCATAATATGATCAAACTTTTTAAATAAAGTTATTTTTTTGAAAATCTTGCACAAGACATATTTGTAACATTGTTACTTATGTAAACTAATAACAAACAAGTTATTCTATGCTATGTTTTAAGATATTCTTAAAGTAAAAGGAGAGAAAATTGCTATATATATATATATATATATATACAATCAGAAATACTACATATACAGTTATTCTTAGTTAATACTAAAGTAGAAAGTATATCCATTCAACTAATTCTTCATTAAAATAAGTGTCTGTCAAAACCATTAAACCATTAATTGCTGCATTTATAGAAAATATTTTTATCTCTTTAAATCATATTATGTTATTTGTATTAACCTTATAATTAGACAACACTAGAATAATTTACAAACGGTCAGTGAAGGTAAGGGTTACACTTAAGAGATTATCTGAGAATGCCTTAGATTTTCGTATGCGGAAATTTCATTTATTATTAGCATGCAAACTAGCTATATTCAGACTAAGAAATATTATTCCAGTATTGAGTTTTGACAGAAACATTATTACCTACTCTCCTATTGGATTGAAATTAATGATGCAGAGACTAACAATTTCCGTAATACGTATCTAGATCCAAAGTATATAAGAGAGTCTCTCTGTTAACTCGGAAGTGATTAATGTTAACTTCCTTCAGACAGTTCCTCATCACTTGTAAATGAATATTCGGTATTTACGCGGAGAGCGCTACTGTTTGTAACTCTGGGTCACAATTTATCACAACGGATTCCCCGGATATCTGTTATTTTGCTTAACACTTTTGGCTGCTTTATTTTATGTACTTAATATATTTAGCAGGAATATATAATTTGAAATTAGAGTATTATATAATGCTATTTTAGAAAAATTTGCTGCTTTTTGAAGTAATGTTAACCATTTTAACGTATTTCTTACTACAAAAAGTTTTTCTTTTACTACTTACTTTCTTCTTAGATATTCATTGCACTTACAAAGAACCCATTAGAAATATATTACTCACTTTGTATTTGATATCAAGCCCTACGTCAGTATATATCTTATATGTTAGGAAATAAACAGACAATAAGTGAGAAATTTGCATGGTTGATGCAAGCACTATGGAAATATTAATAACAGATTATTTTACTGAAGGCTGTTTTAGCTCTCAACGAAAATTCATTTTTGTCAAAACATATTTTCTTGTTAAAGTACTTTACTATTTTTTTCAAATTATTTTATCTGAGAAATGAAATTATTGTTAAAAAGAACTTGGAGAAGTTTAAAATATTTAAACGCTTGGCATTCGAGAACACGAAAAATTTAATACAGAATGTGACATAATACTATAATGATAAAAGAGTACATAGAAACGATTTCAAACAGAAATTAGTACATGCTTTTATCTCTTCCCCCCTATATATATATATATATATATATATATATATATATATATATATATATATATCAATTACAGATTTACAAAAACATGCTTTATCTCTTATGCAGATAATATACCAGGAAATTATTGTATTTTTGGCAAACATTAATAAAATAAAAAGATTAATAAACATTTTCGCAGAATAATCTTACATTTCATAAAACAGAATTTTATGAATGAGAAATAATTAAATGATGTGTAATATTCTGCAAAAATCTTGGGATTCATAAGAAATCGTAAGTTTTTCATAAATTCCTTTTAAGTTTCATAGAGTTTTACAAAAAGTTCAAATTCATATATTACTAAATCGAGGAAACCTGATTATCTATTTTGAAGGATACCCTTAATAATTTCAATTATATTGCTATAGTTAAAAATAGTAAAGTTACTGTCGATGAAAGAGACAAAAAAAAAATCACTCTGTTGATAAAATTATGATTTTAAAGATTTCTTCAACTTGATTGATCCTGGATATATGCTTAAAGTACTTCTACAAATGTTTGATAAATATGATTTAAATAGTGTTTTAGAATTTGAGAAATAATGTACTCTCCTTAATTTTGAGGTATGGGAAATTTAAATTTTATTTAAAGAAAAAAAATTATAAGCGTTTAAAGGATTACCCTAAGGAGCCATTTCTCGTAATAGTTTATCTAATCCTTACTTCTCTTTCTATGAACAAGAAGATATCGAATATTCAATTTTTTTATTTATCCTTTTTTTCCTGAGTGTGAGTATTTGAAATAAAAACAAAATTTCTTATAAAAGAAATTTAGCATAAGTTTGAATGAGAACAAGCAAACGAATAAGTATAATGATTTCCAAAAAAAAAAAAAAAATATGAAAAATAATAAATTCTCAGAGGATTAGACCGGGATATCATGAGACGTAATATACGCCCAAATTATGCGTAGCGGAGCAGAAATCTTAGCAAAGGCGAAAGATTTAAGCCTATTTATAGTCAAAAATTAATGTAAATTTCACTAATTGATATCCCTCCCTGTGTTTTAAAAGAGAGTGAAATGTTTATTCCGTATACGGTATGAATACGTATTGTCTCGATGGGTAGATTTCGAGACGGAACAATTTAAATTTTATAAATTTTAAATTGCTCTGAAGAATGATATTTTCATAATTGTGTCAAAAATTGGGTAATATTTCCAAAGCAATCTCAGTTTCCATAAAAAAAATTGGATCTTACGGATGGTGTAAAAATCGTAATCTTGCAGCGTTTCGTTTGTGATAGAGGCCATAAAGTATGCGAAAATTTCTGGTCTATTACTAATTAAGAAAGATTAGAAAGATTATAAAAATATAAAAAGAAATTATCAGAAAATAATTTAAAAAATTATTTAAAAAAAAGAAGAAAAAAAAAGAGTTTTTTAGTAAGTTGAGATTAGAAAAGTGTAGATGCAATAAAGAAAAAAATTTTGTTATTTGAAACACTAAGTTTTAAGTCAGAACGTGGATGTTTAAACCACTGTAACGCAATACAGTATGTGAGTGTTTTCCTAGTTTCTTATTACAACTATTTGTAAATAAGACGGACAACAATAAAAAGCAATCATATAGTACTTTTTAGATTAACACTATTTTACATTTCTTTACATCAAAATTTTCTCGGCTATTTGAAGATAATTTTACCCCTCAAGTTTAACAATTTTCTTAACAAAATCACATACAAAATTGCGTATTTTAAATATGACATAATGAAAATTACATATATTTGGCAGTTTAAAAAGATGAAGTATAATTTTGTTTCAAAGATTTTTTAGACATTGATTTAGAGAATAAGAATAGATGTTCTGAAAAAATTAATTTGAATTGTTTAAAAAAATTAGATGTTTGTGGAAATCTCTTGATTTACAGACAGAGGGTAAATACACGAAAGTATTTGTAGAAAGGTTGTTCTCATTAGTTTTATACATTTAATGTAAATAATTTTTTTTTTATAAAGAATCAAGAACTTATCCATAATTTTTTTTCTGATATAAATAATAATGTGAAAATCATATATATATAAATTTTGAAGGAAAATATCAGACTAAAATTAGAATTAAGAAAAGTATCAAAATTAATAATGGTGGCAAATATTTAATAAAAATTTTCCCAAAGCTCTAATAATACTGTTAAAAACATTACAAGTTGAGGAAGGAGCATCAAAAGCTTTTATAATTTTACAGATCAAGTTTATAAAAAATTTACGAATTCGCCTAAAAATTCTAAAAACTTTTAAATAATTGAATCACATTATAATAAAAGCTATAGAACATTTTAGAGGAAAAGAATGGAAAGAGAGATACTCAGCAACTATTACGAAGGCAATGGTTAAAAAAATGTTTGTTATTTAAAAAAAAACTCAACAAAAATAAACAAAAATGTATTTATGTAAAAGTATGTGTTTGTGAGATTCACTCGTTTATTTAACGCAGACTTAAAATTACTCCTTATTTCACAAATTTTACAATTTTATTACAAACAAACAAGTAGCAGGTTTCTTATAATTTATTTGAATATGTTGTTTCCCTTATTTTGTGTATTTTGAGTACAAATATATATTGTTAAATCGGTATAAGTCTTTCTCTACAGATGCCGATAAAATCTTTAGGAAACCTTGAAAATAATGTTTAGAGCTCAATTACTCGTAAAAAATAAGCTCTCTGTATTTAAAAAGCTCTTCGATTTGAAAATAGCAAATTATTACAAAAGTATTCTTGTTTAAACTTATTATGTTTGCTTACATTACTGTTAAATTGAAAATAATTGTAAAGAAATCAACTCAGTATTACATTATTCAAGCACTTTCTTTTTATTGATTTAAAACTATGAAATTTTTATCTGGAAATAAAAGTAGATATAATATTATTCAATGTAGCAGTGATATTATTACTCGGAAAAACGTAATAATTTTCTATTTAGTAAAAAGACTCTGAAGAACTTTGAAATGTATCAGACTATTTTTAAAAAATTATTAATAATTAAACTTATTTTCTAACAAATTTGGGTCTCTTCGTTTTTGTTTGTCTTGTTTGTCTTAGAATGAAAAAAATATATAAATAGAACTACGCAATGCAGGAATATGCTCTATAAATCTACATGATTCTGAGATGTGTTTTGTTACTGATTTTAGTAAACGAATTAATCCTGAAACAATATTAGAATTATTCCCTATACAAATAAATTCTTTTAAAATATAATTTTAAGAGTAATATGTAATTCTTAAAAGATAATTTTAATTGTAATTAAATTTTTATCAATAAATTCTTTTTTTATCATTTTCTATTTGACATATTTTTGAAAGAAGCAATATGAAAAGTTATTTTTTTTAAGGTTTGTGAAACAAAATCATAAAAAAAAAATTTGCAAAACATATTAATTAATTACGTTATCAAATCATATTTCACTAAGCAATATGTATGCATTCAATGAATACCTCAGTTTCTTATTTTATCCATTTTTCTTTGGAACATAAAATGCACGTAACACGACACTGTAATATCAGAATATTTTTACATAAAATAAGCTTTATCATAGAAAAAAATTAATTATAACAATTCCATACTTTGTAGTTTTATAATAATTTCAGTTTTTCGTTCAAGGACAGTTTTAGTTGATGAATTATGTTTCACTACTATCCAAAAATGAAAAACACTTTTTTAAAACAATGAGAACAAGTACATTATTTCTGTTTTGATTGATTGTTTATTCACGTCACACTTAGAAGAAATATGAGGTGTGTTCACGACGGACCCCTTAATTTCGAACCTAAGTCAAGAGACTATTACGTATCTAAACTGGAACCTCTCGTTCCAAGCATCCACACCACGTAAGCGGAGAGGTTTGGATCTTGACTAGATTTAACGTGAGTCAGTCCCGCTATATTTTAGGTCAGCAGGATTCGAAGTCACAACTTGACAGTAACAACACCACTCGTAAATTCATGACTATGACTACTAGGCTGCCATGGTCATCCATTATTGTTAAGTAAATTCATATGAAAATTAAAGAATATGAAATTTTCCTCTTACTTTCAGAACTGTGTCTTCATATAGATGTATTTTTAAGAAATTATTAGGATTATCATAATTTAAGCAATATAGTCAAAGAATTTATCTATGTTTTCAATCTAGATGAAATTGCGAGTAACTAATTTCAATTGCGATGCAAATAATTAAGAAATTTTTTTCGATAATTAAAAGAAAATGAATACTGTTACAGAATAAAACTTCAGAAACTACAAAATTAAAAGCATTGATTTTATCGTAAATATTAATGCATAAAAATTGATCTTTTTTGTTGTAATTGCTAATTATACATTTAAGAAATTAGCTTTATTAGAGCTTTCATCTGTAGGAATAAAATTTAAATAGTCCGGATAAAACCCAAACTAGATTTAAATCTATTTTTTATTAAAATGATTATATTACTTATCCATATTAATAAAAGTGTTTGTGTACATCCGCAGAGTCGAGTAAAAATCGAACGATCCAAAAGCACAAAATTTGTTATAAATAATTTTTAGGTAATAATTTAGTGTACCTAGGAGTGGTTTTTTTTCAGTTTGCGTTTGACTTTTCTAAAATTAAATGTTAAAGTGATCGAAAAGGTTGATTCTGTCTTCTCTGCGCATGATTCTAATTCATACTCGTATTACAACATATAACTTCGCGATCTGCTTTCAGACTATTCACGAATTTTTTTGAATATTGCTATATTTATTAATTTTTTCGTTTTTCGTAATAAAATTATTGGGAGATAGTTATTTTTATATGTTTGTGTGTGTGTGATTTTTTTTTTTTTGTAGTAGATTCACTAATTTTTGTGTCAAATGAATTTTTTAATAGTGATATCCGAGTTCAATTAAACTTCGCAATGTTAAACATTATTCACAACAAAACGCTGAAACCTTTTTCAACAACGTCTCTTATATTAATAATTCTCCATTCAAAACATTTTTACTTCATTTCTCAAATTCTGAAATTACGAAAAAAATTTTAAAATTTTTGTACAACATAGCTTACGTTTTTTATTCTTTTTGCTACTCTGTACCACGTCAAATTGGGTATAGAGGCTTATATATTCGCGTTTTAATTGGTAGATCAGGGATCAATTCACATCCCAATTTTTGTCCACTATACGCCAACATTTACCGTTTATTTCGAATTAATTAAAAGCTTTTTTTTGTTACTTTTCTTGAAACCATACTTTTTTTACACACCAATATCATGTTTTATTAAAAAAAAATTCTTAATTAATTTTAATGTTAAAAATATTTTGTGTCACCAACTTTATATATTTGGCTTTACAATATTATCTACATAATCTCTCTAACCAAATATACTAATTTGAAACTGACCAATGTCATATAAAAATTATAAAAAAGGGACCTTCCATTAAAAAAATTTCGATGTATTAAAAACATTTTCGATGCATTTGAGCTCTCTAACTAATACTAAACAATACTTTCAACAAAACTCTCAGAATTCTTACTAAAGCATGGGAAACTTTGATAATCCTTCTATTTAAAACTTCTTTACCTTGCTCCATGAATATGGAAATCTCGAGATATTCTTTTAAATTGTTGAACAGCTTAGCTCACGCTTCTACTCTTTTGCACTGTTTCATAGGACACACTATATATATATTCATATATTTAGAGAGAAATGATATTACTATATGTTTCTCAGAATATTCATTCATATTCCGGTTGCAAAGTGCTTAAAGAATAGAGACTGAGAAAATGTTTTACAATTTTCTATGCACTCGAGATTACTCTGTCGTTCAAGTTTACCTCAAACGAAAACTCATCAAGCATGCTAACTTCGTGATATAATTTATCGTGTCTAATCAACGCAACCTTCACATTTTAATCATACAGAGTTCTTCCTTACTTCTCTTTCAAATGAGCTAACTCCAGTTTCATCAGACTGATAACTTTAATTTCGATCATATCTGTATGACGTAGACATCCCTATAATTTAAGGGAAAAGTCTTAATTTAAAGGGCTTAAAGTTCTTCAGTTTAATTTCAGAAATCAACTGCGGTTTGATACCTCAAATTATATTTAGTATTAAACATAAATACCATACAAATCCATTTAAATCTCTGAATAATTAATTTTAGCTCAAAATACTAGGTTTCTTTTCTGACGTAACAATTACTATTTTATTTTCCATATAAAAATATAAAATGCTACAGAGAGAGAGTACATTTAATGATTTTAATTTCAAAATTATAGTCATTCACATTGAACATGTAATGTGTTCAAACCTAGATTTCCTTCAAATAACATCTGAAGTTGCTTTTCTTCTATGCTTGATATGAGAACCTTCCCTTGTTAAAGAACTGTGATATATGCCAACGAAAATATTTTAGAAGTAGTGTATGAAATGAGAAGAGATTGAGGGATAAGATAAAAAAAAACACACATGCACAGTCATATGATTTCTACAGAGGTTTGAGTCAGTGTAAGAAGATATTCGGAGCCCTTTTACCTGAATAGGATCCTATATAATTTGAAATTTCAAGATAAGAAGATATTATTATTGTTTGTTAGAGCTGAATTAAGTAAACCATTCACATATTTAATTTATTTTGATTATTTATTATTGAAAAATCCGAACAAACTGGTCAAGGATTTATTGAGTAAATATATATCTCACTATCAACGAAGTAATTGGGTTACAAACATATGTTTGATGTTTCTCCTATCAAATAATACTTTCAATACAATAATTGGGGATTTGTATGGAGAAAATTATTCATATTTTTAGAAAAAGTTACTTTATTGCTTCGATAAGTTACAGAAATTGAAGTTTCGTAATTTTTAAATTGCATTTTTTCTATCTGTATATTACATATGTTCTTTAAGCAAACTTTTTGTTATTCCCAAAAATTAATCTTCGTGGGGAAAAGAAAGCATTATTTACATACAAAGAATTTTAATGCAGAATTTTGCATTTATATTAAAAGTCTTTGATTTTATTTGAATGAAAGATTTAGTACAAAACACTTATTTAGAAAAATTATTATTTATTCAAATTGAAAATTTTAAGATTTTAAATTCGCGAAAACAATTATTTGAAAGAAACTCATGTCAGTCAGAAAAAAACACTCCTAGGGAATTGTATTACTTTTAACACACAATTATTACAATATTATATTGTTCTTCTATACTGTAATTAATTTCAAGCCATTTTTTTTTTCATTTCACTACAATAATCTTCGGAAGTGCATCTAATAGTTAATGTCAATATGATAAAGCACATATAAGTTTCTTTTCTCTATTTTTAATAATAAAAGTCAAATAATCGCAGAGTTATTTTTTAATTTCCAAATGGGCAAACTTTATACAATAACCGTTACAGTCTAGCTGACTAAGTTGTTTTCCTTCTTCCTATTATCGCTGCATGTGGCAGACACTTGTATGTCAATGGACTTACTAATGTGTTGCGGTCGCACATAAAACATTAGCACGTGTTATAGTCATTTTGATAGTTTACTGCAGGTTTATTTGAGATATAAAGTTCTGATCCAAAGAACTCGTATTATTTTTACTAGGACAGCTGGAAAGGCAGAGTATATTTCACGAAATATAAGGCATGGAAGTAGAGAGAAATAAACTTGATTATATCTCATTATAATTAGTTTAACAATTTTCAAAAATTAAATGAAAGAAAAATGTAGTCAATGAACATTTTTACAAATATATAAAGCATTTAAATAATGGGATAAAATAAGTTTTCACTAAACCATGCATGTTAAATTAAATGGATTTAACGATTATGAGTCTTATAAGTTTCCATCAACGAAATAAAAGTCTGACCATGCATACAGGACAAAGAGACGCTAAGTACTGTTGCTATATATCTAAAAACTCTTGAGATGTCTATTACAAATGCTTTTTCATTATACGAATAGGAACTATTGACTGATGCGATAAACAAACTTTACGATATATAAAATGGAAAGAAAAAAAGGAATAATGTCTGCTCTGAATTGGAAATCCTAATGTCACTGAAAAAAATTGATCTGAATCTCATAAAAAAGTAAATATGGAGCCATGGGAAAACCGTGAGTCAATGGGTATTACTGCATATATATTGCTATGAGCTTATTCCCATAATCATGAAATAAATGGTTTTTATTTGGTATAGTCTCTCTTGGACACTTTACACACCAAAAATCGGTAAGGGTCATTGAATGGTTACCTTCAGAAATGTGAATTGCGATTTCAGGAGGAAAGGAAGGTTTATTCCTCTTTGTGATTGCCTTCCATCAGTCCTGGAAGCCCATTTAAATAAGCTCACAAATAATTTTAAGCATTCACCCATTCCATTCCTCATTCTCACACACAATCACAGGAACTTTAACACAGACATGTCCCCCACAAAACACCTACATTCATATTCACGATAAAATTTCCATGATTGGGACACCACTGCCATCCTACTCCAGATATATTAAATTGAGTTAATGGGAACTTTAATCTTGTTTCATTCAATTAAGTAAGGAATGCATTAAGTGAGAGTCTTTCATTTGAGTTGTTATTCTTAAATCTACTTCTCTAGTTTCATCAATGATCGGAGCCTCTTCTCCTACTATACGATCACTTCCTTCGGCCTAGTTTATTAATAATATGGAAATCCCAAAATTATTAGTTTTAAGTAATAATTTAAATTCAGAGAAGAGGTTTTTTATATATATATATATATATATATATATATATATATATATATA
>BMAW01013605.1:112905-123507 GCA_019974015.1 Nephila pilipes
ATATATATATATATATATATATATATATATATATATGTAAATTATTACACGTTATGTAGTTATGTATCTCAAATGCTTAGATACATACTCTTTTTTGCATACTAAATCAGTAAAATGCAAATTTTGTAATTGACGTCAAAACAGAAAACCTAAAAATCACTACAGCGTAGGAAGGTTTAAATTCGAAATGCCAAAAGCTTGAGATAAATTAGTTTTGACGAGGTTATTGCATTAAGGAAAAAAATCAGAAGGAAAATCTATTTCCAAAATTACATCACTGTTGAATAAGTCGAAATGTAATATTTATCAAATAATATCGAGATAATAAAAAGTATGATTCAAAATCTGGAACTGGAAGATCATGAGTGAATAATAGAAGAGACAACTGAAGTATTTTATGACGGTTTCTCAAAAAATGCCTGCAAGTCAAGTTCAAAGTATAACCACTTTCATGTTTCGAAGAATAGAATAACCAGAAGAATAAAATAATGTAAAATAATAATTTATCAAAAACTGCAAAAGAACGTGGCTTTAAAATCGGTCATCTTCAGTGAAAAACGGAATCTCGATATCTGGGTTATAATTGGCATGATATACGAAAGGAATCACGTCATTTCTTCTTCCGGAAGCAAAGCGGTGTCGAAGTTATTTCATATATTTTATTTGCTTTCAATGGAGAGGAATCCTTGTAGTCCCCCAGTTGTTGCCAAACATCAGTTGATTACATATACATGTTAGAGATTAGCTTGCTATCATTTACTGAAATATTAGTTGGTCTACAACAGTAATTTCAACAAGAAAATACGCCTCCATCTCTCTGTCAAAAGAAATGAACCATTGGCTTAGTTCCCACAACATCTCCCTCTTTAATTGAACAGCCTGTAATGGTAATATTAATAGAAAGCAGAGCTTGAGGAGAATACTGGTCAGTTTTAAACAGTTCTCTATTGCCACGGAATTGAAATCTGACTTAGAAAAAACATGATATTACTTATGCAAGCAAAAATCAAGTATCCCGCAATAGATAATTCTTTCAATGCAGAAGAAAATTTCGGAGGACATAAGTGGAAATGGCAGGGCTATTTCTTACTAAAATGTTCTTATTTTTTTTAAATCCGGATTTATCTAAACTTTCGGGACAATGTTATTTCATTCTTCATAATTTTTAAAATATTGTCTCCTTCTGACTATGATTTCTTAAATTTACAAATAAATAATGCGCGTGAAATAAAGTTATATTTGTTTTTGTAAACATATTTCAAATTTGTAAGCCGATTTGCAACATTTTGAATATTATCTACGGGTTCAGCACGCATTATATATATATATATGTGTGTGTGTGTGTGTGTGTAAATAAAACCAAAATAATATATTTCACAAACATAAGACACTCTAAGAACATTTAAAAACTAAACCAAAGGAATTAAGAAAAAAAAACCTGAATATTGAAAGAAAAAACAAAAAATCAAATCAACATTTATGTAAATAATGTAAACAATTACTTAAACAGTCAAACACTCTAACATTTAAATCCTTAAACCTAAAAATACAAAACAAACTATTAAAGAACCAGAATATTTTAAGCAAATCAAAGCGATAGAAAATAAAAATTTAGAAAATTGGAATTACTGTTTCATGTTTTGGAATGAAATAATGTATGTTTACACTGCTAAATACTGATCAAACCATCACCTTTCTGTGAATTATGTTATAAAAAGAATCAGAAATTCAACCACAAAAAAAGAAAGTAGGTAAACATAATAAATATATTTAATTGCACTACAAAATAACAATTTACACTTAACTATTAATCTAAAATATTACAGCACCAATTAAAGCTTTTCACTACACAGCCACATTATACACTATAGCCACAATTTCATACCCATACAAACACTCTTTATTCCATGAATGAATTCACTGTCAAAATAAAAATTGATTGATTGATTTAAATAATTAAATGATACTACATAAATTGATTGATTTATGTAAAGAAAACAATAAAAATGTTTATATAAAATTACATAAGAAAAATAAATTATAGAAAAATATTTAACATATTTGAAAAACAAACATTAACTTAAATAACTTCTTTTAAAAAAAATAGAGAAAAAGTCGATTTATGTCATCACCTAAAGAGAAAACATTTATTAAAGAAAAAAAATTTAAAAACATATATATTAATATTAAAAATAAAAAATTAAAAAAAATAAAGAGAGAGAAAGTGAAAGAGGAGAAATATAAATCTAAGAATAAAAACAAACAGAAAAAGATAAAAGAAGCATTTTAATAGTATTAATAACAAACAAGAAAAATGAATAAAAATAATAATAAAAACAGATTAAAAATATATTTTGTCACATTTATAATATTTATATCTTAAATTTCTTTTTAAAAATTAATAAAAAAAAACAAAATTTGCACAAATACACAGAAATTATACATATTATTTTGAAAATGGATTGAAAAATTAACTAAATTGATATATTTATCTCTTTTTCAGAATACAGATTTATAGTATATTTCTAAAGACATCTAAACTTAAATTGCTATCAAAAGATACCACTTTAGTAATATGAAACCACTAATAAACTCTCGTCACATAAATATTTCTAATAATTCCTTTATTAATAATTTTTAAATTAACTTTTAAAAATTATGTTTCATTAGAATTGCATTAGTTTTAATCAGAATTATATATAAAGAATGTAATGATTAATCTATAATTGGATAAAAAGAAATTAATCTGTATCAAAATTAACTTGAAAAACTATAAGATCATCAAAATATCTAAATTATGTAAAATGATTATTTCTAAATTTATATTAAAAGAAATGAAGATAAATATTAACCACATTGTTACTATTAGGACCCTTTTGAGGAATAGCTTTAATTTATTTATAATTTTTACCGTTATAACTGTTATAGTTTACTTTTAGTACAAGATAATTAAGAAATTTAAATTTGTCGTTAGATATAGAATAATCAATTTTTAATTGTTTAAATTAGCCAAAATAACATCTATTAAATCATCTAAATCTGCGGAATCAAACAAATCTTCAAAGTCATAATTATGAATTGAATAAATGTTTTTATTTCTTATACAGTTAATAAATTCATAATTATTCTTAATAACAACAGTTTAATCAAAACTGTCAATAGTATTTTGTAATATTTTTCCAGCTATAGTAATGTAAGTATTTGAGCCATGAGTCACAGTTCTAAATTTAAAAGTAACTTTTTGAAATTTAGGAGTTAGAAATATTTGAGGAAATGTTATCATATTTCAAGTTATCATATTATTCATATTTCATTCACCTCACTGTCATGATATGTCTTATAGAGATTTCAAGATCCATTTGAGCGAAACAATTTTATAATATCATCCTCTATCATTTCTTATAATGGTCTACTGAAAAATTGAATATCAAACTCAATGTGGACTCCAAGGCGTTCTCTACTAAGGAGATCCGTTCATATTTTTAAGCAAAATTCTGCAAGACTTAGACTAAACAATTTCTGAATCTTTTTTACAACAATGAATGTATCAAGATATTGCATACATTTATAATATAAAGTAGTAACTTTAGAAATATATATGCTGTATTATTTTACAAAATCATTTGTAATAGTGAAAGCAAAAATATTTTGACTAACTCAAGAATAAATGAGAAATATTTAATACATAAATCATGGATTTTTTTACACATCTTCCTTTTTTTTCTTAAAAAAACTCTAATTATTCGTTTCTTCGATGTTAGTTCCTTTCATGAATTATTAAAAAAATACTGGTATATACTTAATATATGTATCGTAATTTTTCCAAGGACCAAAGTCGTCTAGATTGTATATATAAACAATTAATTGCATCTTAAACTGTATAAGTTTCACTTCAAATTGTTAATCTCTTATGTTGTTACATATTACACCATATTCTGTATTATAACGATGTTTGTTCATAACTTAGATTACTTGAATTACATACAATTATCATAATCTTTCATCCCTTGATAATAGAAAATGCATAATATTTTTGTAAAACTATTTTAATAGATATATGACTATATTTAAATGATTATATACTACATTTTAAAAACTTGAAAATTTTGCATGATTTTGAGAAATTAAATTTGTTTGCTTTATTTCTAAATATTTTTCCTTTTATATATATAATAAAGTAACATGATCGAAAGACAATTAGAGCAACCTTTCTTCCAAAAATAACTATTTTACAAAATATTTTTGAAGAAATGTATTGGAATACTTTAAAACTATGTGGTATAAATGAACTGAATCGAAAGCATTTTTGATCACGCTGAGTTTCAAAAATTTAATATATAAAAAATTAAATAAATTAAGGATAAAACTTTTGTTTGAGCAGTTTTATTAGGTTGTGGATTAGATTTTAGAGCTTCTGAAATAATACAATTCATTTGTATTGACTATTATATTACACATATTTTAAAATGAGATTGGAGATTTATTTTTAATTTATATTTAATAATTTTACTCATTAATCTTAAGAATGTGAAACATACATATAACACATGAAGAATACTTTAAAATGTTCAATTTTATTTAAATAAAAGCAAACCATTAGCTAAGTTTTTAATTCTTGATCAAAAATTGAGCTTAGTTTTCTATTTCCTTCCTGGTATTGCTTGAGATTGTAGCAATCCCCCCCCCCCCGAAAACTCAGATAGTTGTTCTACTGCCCTATATCTTAATTTTCAGACTGGGCTTCATCTTCTTTGATCCATATGATTAGTTACAAAAGGATGCTGATGAAGTAAAACTAAGGATTTGAGAAAGAAATTTCATTATTGTAAAGGTCTAAAATGCACAAAACTATTTTTCACAAGCATCATCTTTTCACAACAACACTGACTAATAATTGACGAATTAGTTTTGAAATTCTTTCTGAGAAAGTATAATAAAACACGTTTTATATTTATTAAAATTAATTAATAAACAGAAAGATATATCTATAGAATATAAAAACTCTATCTCAAATATGCTACAATTTAGAATTGAGTCCCGCTTTTGAAAAAAACCAAGAACTGAAAGACCCTTATAAAAGGGAAAAATAATAGTTTTTGTGAATAATTCATTATCATATATCCTCAAATAGACAAATTTACGATTAAATTGCGTGATACTTTAGTGAAAATGTAAGCCAAAGTGATATTTTTATCTCTTCATTTTGATTTGAAAATTATAATTGCTTCAATTTTCAATAATTAATGTTTTTGATCCATTATTTCCTACGAGAAAATATATCCTTATTTAAAATGAAACTCCCTCTTTAACTTTTTAATAACTATAGAAAATACAATGTAAGAAATGAATCTGATCTAAGTATAATATGAAATGTAGAATATCTTTTGAAATGTATAAATATACCCAAAAGAGTATTCATTGTAGAAGAACCAACTAATCACAACACCGAAGTTGAATGTTTTCAGTAAATTGCTGATAATGAATTTTTTCATTTCTAAAAGGAACATGTTTTTGAATCTCCTATTAGTTATTAAGAAGGCATCAAATTATTCTAGGAACAAGAAGCGGTATAAAATTTTTCTGTATATACATAGATGTTATTGTAATTTACAAATTAAAGTAACATAAATATTTAATGTTTTAAATATTTATAGTTTGAAATATGTGTTTCTAATATTTGACTATTTCTTATTTCTCTTGAAGTTTTAAGATAATTGAGTCTCTAAAGCATTTCAATTTTTGATTTTTTTTATTTTGCTGATAAAATAAAATTACTCTTTGCTGATTTCGTAGATGTATTATTTTGGGACATTTTATTAAATAAAACGTTAGAAAGTTTAATTTTAAAATTATAGACATAGGTTCATAAACACAGAAAAATATCTGTATTTGCTTTTTTCTCAAAATGCGTTTCATTAGAGGATTCTGATTCTCGTTCCTCAAACTTACTTTATCCATAACAGTGACATTTCGCAATTTACGAAATCAAACTATACCATATGCAGAGAACATATTTTATTTTCAATAAAAATTAATTATTTTAAGCCTTGTACAATATTATTTTTAAAAAAATGTAGGGGTTATTTGAGCTACATACGTTTCTTTTAAAAAAAATTATTGAATTCAATTTTTGAAATTTTAACAAAGCTCAGTGTGTAGAATGTTATATTTATAAGTTCTCTGCAAACTTTTTCAAGCTGTTAAAGACGTACACCTTAGGAGGTGACTTAAATTTAAGCACATTACTTACAAATGTACATATAGTTATTGATTATTAACTTCTCGTACATGATTATTATGTTCATAAATGTGATTTTCTTTGTGTATAAACAGATATCCATAAAACATAGATACCTCAATTTTAAAAGATTACTCTTCCGTCACTTTTTATTTAAAAAAATAAGGATCATTTAAATATGGCAAAAAATAAGATTGATGACTTCATTCAGTGAATTGTGTTTTTAGTTGATCGGAAATATAGAATTTAAGATGAAGAAAATTATTAGCTAATGAGGCTGATGTAAGCAACTATTGCTTGTATCAAGAAAGCTTCCTAAGCAAAACTTAAAAGAAAGATGGTTCTTCAACTGAGTCGAAAGAAGTTATCCAGTTGCTCAAATGTGTCAAACATTTTTAATAAATTTAAAAGGGAAGTTTGAATAACTTCTACTTCATAGCAACACAAATGCTCCTTTGTACTCGCGTTATATTTTGTATAGAAGACAATGGTGCGATGTTTTTCTCTTTTTTGATATCTCTTTCAATTGCTTTTAAGCAGAACAAAAAGCAAATAAAAATGTTTCTGTCTTCATTGTAAAGAAACATATTTCAAAATAATGTCTATTTCAAAGAAAAGAAACACAATAAGTAAAATAAATTGAAGTAGGAGTGCATGCATTGTAGAAGATAAATTTTTTAATTGGATCTCAATCGCGAAATAAGATTTCATATTCGACATTCAGAAGAATTTTCCTTCATAATTTGATATATTTCCAGCTGATAATGCAACCAATAATAATATTTCTTACTTAGGAGTAATTTTATAGATATAAGTACTTTAGTACTTAAATAAAAAGCTCGAATGTATGGATTTTGAAAAAAAAAATTTAGTTTCTTCTTTCCTTTATTTTTTTTATCCTTTCTTTAGTTTTCGAGAAGTATTAATGTTCGATATATAATATTGCATTATTTCCATTTTGTCAATAATGTCTGTTCAATTCAAGTGAAATGCATAATTATTTATTTAATTTGGATAAGCTTACAAAATACTTTAAAGTTTCATTATTTGTAATACTTTATACTTTTCATATTATACATATTTGATGACACACACACATACACACACATATATATATATATAATACTTATAAAATTTTAACTTGTAAATTTCCTTGAAAGAAATTGGTGATACTTTTTGAAAATTTTACAATTAAACACAGTTTTACATTTGGAGAATTAAGGAATTTTCATCTATGGTGTAAACATTATACTATAAATTAATTACATAGTTATATACAATTGGTTTGACCTTTTCCCTCTACTTAAGAAAGTACATCAGACATAAAAAGAAATCTGAACTCATTGTTTTTGATAATGTAGGATGATTTTCAAGTGAAGGAATTTCGTAACAATATTTCCTTATTTGTCATATATATATATATATATATATATATATATATATATATATAGATAGATAGATACTATGACATTTCTCATTTATTAAGAACTACAAGCAAGTGAATAATTAGTAAGATTCATCAGGTTATTACGAAGAACAAATTTCAAAGTCATACGACTGAAACCCCCCATTTACAATAAATCATCTTAAGATAGAGTGTGTGCTTGGTCATTTAGCTTTTATGGATCGTAAAGCTACAACCATGAATAATCTGTGCTTAGATAACCAAGGCTTAAAACTTCATGTGTTCCAATGAAAGTAAAAGTTATTCCTGTGTGAATAATACTTACAGAGAAATAATACTTTTAAAAATACTTATCTAAGAAACTCTAAGCGATGTGCTAAAATAGTATTTTTAGAATATGTTTCACTGCACTTAAACATAATATTTTGAAATGCATGCATTTATCATGTAGGTTTATGAGACTTCAAGTACCCATTAATATTAATATCGTAAATTATATCCTTTGATGAAATCGAAAAATTTTATAATTTATATTTATTCACTTTTAAAATAAGTTACACTTTAAGCTATATCCGATTGAGAGATACATGCAGTTTATTTTATACATACTTGAATAATAAAGAAGTAATATATTTGAGCAGCCGAATTGAAGTATACTTTATCAAGATTAGATTAAATATTAGGTATTTATACAATTTTGTATTTCTACTTAGTTGATTATTGTTCAGAAAGTTGTTAAATATAAAAAGACGGATTAAGTTTTAACAAGAATTATCCTTAACTATCACATTATATATAACATGCGATGCAGTGTTTTCATTTTCATTTTATGCCATACAAAATAAAATCAGACTGATTCATATAGTTTTATCCAAGATATTTATGAAAAATTAAGATTTATGTTAAAAGTAATTCACTGTTAAACAAAAGGAAATGTGATGATTCTATCTCATTGATTTTCATAAAATACGTGAATTTATTTGAATTTTAATATTTAAATGACTATTTTGTAACTAACTTTAAATAGATGGAATTATACATATGTATATTTTTAACGATTATATTACAACATAACAATGAATTAAATAAATATTATTTCAGAGAATCCTGTAGTTTCCTTACATTCTTGGTTACTATTGCCTGATCGAAAAAAACTTCAAACCTACGTTGACTGGAAATGTGTTACTTAATAGCAACATAAAATCGTATTAAACCAAAATCAAGTTATTTAGCAGTGGTTCGTTCATTAAGATACCTTGGAAATGTGGTAAGCGTAGCGGCGCAAAAGCCAAAACTATAAAGTTAATTCAATAGTTTGTGAAGCATTTTTTTATCCTATATTTTGGATGACTTCATCTGTCCTACGTCTTTTGAATTAAAATCATTATTTATAATACTTAAGCATCGAAAAAAAACCCCTTTTTTTAGTTGAATAGAATTTAACAAAAATTTAATCTCTAAATATTTGAAAATTGAACAGTTAGAATATTAATTTTTGATAGTAACATTATTATTTTGTTTTTAAATGGTTTTAATAATTAAACAGTTCAATTTAAAATTCCAATGTAACTTTCAAACATGTTCTTAAAATTATTTTTGTAATATTTCATTTCCAAAATAGATATTTATCTGAGAGTAATTATTTTCGGCAACATTTTATTTCGGATATTCAGCTGTAAGAACCATAGTTACTAAATAACAACCAAAGATATTTAACCGAAATTTACAATAAATATTCTAGATAAAAGTGAATGGATCAGTAAAACACTTCTAATTAGGAATTTGATATAAAATAGGAAATACGATACTCTAAGTTACTTTGTTGTGAATATTTAATGAACTGAGACAACCTCTCCCACTAACGATGTTCTTTTCTTTCAGAATCTGTGCAAGGAGGAACAGATTTCTTTCATTGCCTTCAATACAACCGAATTCCTATATGTAAGTAAAGCTGACTGTTTTAACATGAACTTGCAATTTACTTCCAATGTTTGTAACGAATGTAGTAAATAACGCAGCGAGAGAACTTTTCTCATACTTAGAACAAGAAAAATAAGCCAAAGAGAATGCTATTTTATGATAAAACAAGGAAACTTTTCTTGTCAATTAAATAGGATACTGGGACTCTACCAGTTTAATTCTCTAAATAAATTTCTAGTAAGTTTCGTGGGTTAAGAGTGAGATGATGCTCCTGACCTTTATTTACGAACATTTAAGTTCTTTCGAAAGTTTCCTTACGGCTAATTGTGTCGAAAGAATGTGTAAAATCTTTCAGATGGGCACGTTCGCAATATTGTGAAAGAGAGATTAAAGCAAGAGGCTGAGAAACACTGAAAGACATAAAAGGCTTAATTATGATAAATTACGGGCAAGAAAGGAAGTGAATCAGGATGAATTTAAATGAATTTTTTCTTTCAGTACGATATAGTTCTTATTATATGGTATATTTAATTTCGTTATTTTTACAATTTTTAAGTTGACAAATCATTGAATAAATATTTGTTTCTCGATTCTAAATTTTTGCTCAATGAAAAAACTTCATTTATTTTCATTTTGACTCTTTTCTTTTATTAGTGTTTGTTTAATATTTCCCAAATTTCTTACAGTCTCAGCAAACATACCAATACTTAACCGATGTTCAGATTGAACCAGATTACTAATTTTTACGATACTGTGATCCATTTATGATCTAGAAGAGCAATCAGGGCGTAAAACATCTTCTCGGCCTAATGAAAACGCTTAAACCAATCAAAAACAAGTGGACGCGATTAACATTCATTGCTATATATTTATTTCAATAAATTTAAAGTTTGTAAATATAAATGTTGTAGTATCATAGTTCATTTGCTTAAATTAAATTTGGAACCTGAATTTATTTCTTAATTATCAAAAAATTTAAATGTCCTTATAACTTCTTTGATATATATATATATATATATATATATATATATATCAAAGA
>BMAW01013621.1:0-12446 GCA_019974015.1 Nephila pilipes
GTCCTTTTGTTGAGAAGTCACCTATTTTTCAATGTGAAATTATAAAAACTTTTATTTAAAAAATATACACTTCTAATATATTTATTTAAAATAAAAATTAAATTAAATAAAAGTTTCCAATTTTATTAGTTTTTCCATGTTTTCCATCAATTTTTGTTTTTGTATTTCTTCTTTTCTTATGGCGCCAAGCGTTCAACTGCAAATATTTTCTGTCGGCAGTGATTACCATTTTATATCTTCTATAAACTCATTATCAAGTGCTGTTTTACCCTGTTTAGTAACTTTTCCAACAACAATGTACATTCCCTTAACATGCATAATAAACCACCATATCCATAATTAAATTGGACAACACTAATGTAAGCCCCCAAACGCTATTTCTAGTTCACAACAAATGTTTTCATTGGTAGTATTTGCCACAGAACTCCATTGAAAAATTCATTCTGCGGACATTAAACACCAATTGAAGTTTGTAAATCAATGTTTAAGTTCCTTGTAAAATGACCTGATGAATATTGTTCAACGTGTTCAGGTTTACTACTCTGTTGTAGAGACATTTCATTTGTAATCTTCTCTACTTGGAATGTTGAATCAGTGAGAATACATGTCCTTTGGTTTCTCTTTAGTTTTAATACATATCCTTTATAAAGAAATATTTTTTACAATATCAAAGAATAAAGTTTGCTGTAACTTCTTGTATTATAAATCTTGATTATTTATTGTTTTGTGAATTATTTTTTATGCTGCTTTATTATAATAATTCCGTAAGGTAACCCAATCTACTTAATCTTCTTCACATACATGTTTTCAATGGAAAATAAAATTATCAAATGTGATTCAAGTATTTTGAGTGAGTCTAAGTGACTGAGTGATATTGGAATTTTCAGGCGCAAGAACTACATAAGGCTATGCTCCGTAAAACCAGGTTATTCATTTAAAACACAAAATTCAAGTGACTGTGTGAAGTTAAATTCTCAAAATTAATGAGTTAAGTATTTTCTGTCAAAATTAAAATGCAGCTAAAATATTTAATTTCAAACCAATTAAAAAGAAAAAAAAATTATATTAAGTATGATGAATACAAACACTAAGATCGATTCCGGGCTTTATGTTGGTTTATAATGTGAGTATATACAATTTCGTTTATGGCCTCCATTAACCATGAATCATCTACATCATATAAAATACAATCAACGTCATTTTCCAAGGCGTTGGGGTACATTTAATGGGTTTATAGGTATATTTATTTACTGTTTGTTGTAGGATGAGAAATATTTCCGAATGTCCGGTTTAACTTATTTTCCTTTTGGCTTTACTTTTAAAATTGAGAGACGCTGAAGAGGAAGAGAGACTTCGAGGTGCGGGAACAGCTGTACGGAGAATACGAGCATTTATAGACTTGGTAATTTTTAGATGAACTATGGAAGGTAAAATATCTGCCTGAGAATTTGAAGATGATGTATTAACTACATGTAATGAAAGAACGAAAGGGGTCGTTTTCGATGGTGATGACAATAGTTTCAGACATTTTATAGATGGGCATATGGATTTTGTAATAATACGATTGGTTTTGTGAACGTTGAAAAAGAACATTCAGCGGACTGTGCGTAAGTTTGAGAAAGCTGCAAAACTATTACTTTTCGGGCATCTGTGTATGAAATATTACGTGCATTTTTCAATTTCTGAATCTATGTATTTCAATTTGTATTTTACAACGTTTTTCTGAATTTCACTTGGTGTGTGTGTGTGTGTGTGTGTGTGTGTGTGTCATCAAATTTTCGATCGTTAATTTAACCAACTTCCCATCAAGCTAGAGCTTTGAAATTTTGGGAATCGTTCGTACTCGCCTAACAATGCAATATTTAGACATTTGCGACAAGTTTTAACTAATATTTTCTTTAATAATGCAGTTTAGTCCAATCACTTGGCGCGATTTCAAAAATTGGCACCAAACTTGGCGATTTTTTTGGGCTGAACGTTAAGTCCGTAAAACGGACCAGAGAAGCCACATTTGGCAAAATACCACCAAATAATTCTTGTCGTCAAGGGTGATTGGGTTAAACTGCATTCCAACCATTTAATTTACCGGATGAATTAATTAATTTAAGTGAGTTTTAACGCTTTTATGTATTTTACTTGGTGTGTGTCTGCCTCTGCGTGTATCAGTGTGTCATCAAATTTTCTATCATTAATTTAACCAACTTCCCATCAAGCTAGAGCTCTGAAATTTTGGGAACCGTTCTTACTTGTCTAACAATGCAATATTTAGATATTTGCGACCAGTTTTATCTAATATTTCAATAATTTTCTTAAATAAACTTTGTCACCATATAAAAACGTTGTTTTTAAAAACGTTGGTTTTTATCTCGAATTATTCAGTATATTGTACAATTAGAAGTATGAGTTTGGGATCAATTAATGCATATGGGCTCCAGTTGGTAATCCGTGGAAGAGTGTCCAATAAACGCACACCAAGAGTACGTTAATTGTCTTTTGCAAGCGGTTTTGGAATATCAAATCCTTTGACACAGGAAACAGTGAAGAGGTTTTTTCAGAATATATGTTTGGATACTGCAGTTAAGCTAACCAACTTTGATTGTTGAATGTAAGTGAGGACTATTAAGAGTTAAAATTAAATGTTTAGTAGGAAAATTGAAACTGTCTTTTTTAAGTGTGAATCTTCTGACCTGAGAGACACCCTGATTGGAAAATCCATTGAGGAATTGAGCTTCAGATTTCATAAACGAGACTGGTTCAGAAATTAAGCCTCGTCCGGAGTTCAGAGATTTGTGGGGAGAGACAAATAGAGGAGAATTTAGAAAGGATTTGAGACACAAAAAACATTTGGTTTGTAAAGTATTCTTAGTTTCTATAAGTATGTCCTCGGATATCAATATTTTTACAGACTTCCATTCACCATGGATACCTTGTAAAGAATTTTGTAAAGCGGATGGAGATTTTGAACGCAATTCATTGAAGGGTAGAGAAAGTACTAAAAATCAGAAATGTGTTACATATATTGATATTTGACGATGTGGGTAAAATAAGGTCTTTTTCCAAGCACGGAGTAGTAGGATCCACAGAGAAAAAATGGTATCCATCCTGGGAAGAGCCTTCACCCACCATGGAGTTCAAAAGGGAGGCAATTGGTAATTACTAACATATGTTGTTCACGGTGCTTACCTGGAGGTCACCAAGGATATAGCATTGTAGAATCAAAGCAAAACCATAAAATCGATGGACCTCTTATATACAGCACTGGCTCTACAGCAGTATCCTTTTTGCGGATGAAACCACAAACAGTACTACCACCAGCCGATTAACAGAAGCGGGTTTACTCCTTTCACCCGTTTTTAGCGAAGCATGAGCAAAGGGAATGCAAAAGGTGTTCCCAGCATCCCAATTTCCTACTTAAGGGACGCCGCTCGCGTTAAGAAAGTGGGTTGGCAAACGAACAGAAAAAAATGAAAAAATAATTAAATCACACACTAGAATGAAAATTAGGGCTATTGGCAATGTCTGCTCCAGCTCCCTCACGTATCTTTAGAGGCATGAAAATCTACACCAATAATTCTATGAAAATGGATTTCTGCCATTAGGCGATTATGAACACTAATCTCAAGCGACCACTCTCCCTGATTAAAAACATCTGTTAGGATAGAGACAACTTTCAAAATATAGTATTGTAGTATATGAATTTTATATAGAAATTGTTTGATAATCTTAAGTCGTAATCCTATTAATTACTGACAGTGGGAGAGACTTTAGATGACATGGCGCAAGTGCTGAATAATTTAATATCACTCCTATTACAACGTACATCTAATTGTTGCCATTCTTAAAACATACAATCAAAGTTAAAAAGATACGAAAAACACGGAGAAAAGAGAAAAATAGCATGCTGTTGGAAAAACAAAGGTTTAGAAGAAAACCTTTAATTGTTAAAACTTTGATGTAGGAAATAAATTAAAATACAAAGACTTCGAAGCAAAAGAATATTTAAATAAAATGCCTTTAAAAAACTTCTATCGATTTCTCGCAGTTTTTCTTTTTTATTTATTTTAAAATATGATATTTTTCTAATCCCAAATCCAAAAAGATGTATTCATCTTTATTTTCAAGTTTCATTGTTGCTACATTTTTTGAGGGTGATATACTTTTATTTCTGTATCATTCTTTTGAGATATTCTAACTGTATGGACGTTTCATTTTAGATTTTCTCTTAGGCTTCGGTTTAAAAAACTTTGGTACAGCAATATTTAAGAAGGGAAGCTGCGGGTAGGTGGGAGCTTCTTATTAAATTTTTTACAAGGCTATACAACAGAAGATATGACTATTGTCTTAGTAGATTCGAATGCTTGTAAGAAAATGGATATTGAGGTAAATAAACAAGGCTTCGTATTCTCTTTTCAAGCTTCTTAATAAGAATATGAGTGAGTGAATTGGTAGGAGCGAGCAAACACCCTTGCCCTTTTAAGCGCTAAGAGGTTTTCAATTGTGGAATATTGTCTGAAGCTGCCTCACAATTTGTTTTATTTTCCTGTAGGATGTTTGACAATACACCATGGTTTACCCATTATCCGCTTTGAATTTGTACTCTTCGGTATCGCTGCAATAGCAACTTCCACGATAGATGTAGTGACATTTCGGAAAGTGTTATTTATATCCCGATCTTGAATCGTTGTGCTGGTTATGACAGGTAACCGTGTGAATGCATCCCAATACATTAAAGTGGTAAGTGGGAGGACATAATCTAGTTCCATTATTATGAACGTGGGATATTAGGAGAGGGAAATGTTTACTACCATGTAAATCATTAAGAACCTTTAAATTCAGCGATGGTAGCAGTATCGGCGAGCAAATGTCTAGATCGAGGGAATGAAAGGTCCTAGAGAGATCATGAAAATACTTCTTCTAGTCGGTGTTCAACAGACTGAGAATATGATCAGAGATCAATTGCTCGATCTGCCGAACGCTAGAATTTGTACCGCCATATACCCACTGATGGCTGTGTCCATTATAGTCACCTCGCAAAAGGAAGAGAGTTGATAATTGATTGACTAAGTGATTCAATTCCATTTGTGATACAACATCGTTAGGTTGCAAGTAAGTACAGCAGACTCTGATTAATGTGCGTGTATGGATCCGCACAGCTATAGCCTGCAACGATGTGGTCAGTATAACAACGTTGTGAGGACAGTTCTGGATTGTCTGGATGCATACACTTCCTAGAGAAAATGTAGGGTCATTGAAATCCCGTCGTACACAGTGATATCCAAGCACTCGAGTAGTCATATTACTGTTGTGTCCAGCCTGTGCACAGCGAGCACACGTAGCCACAGTTAGATTTTGAGTGTAGATAACGTTGACCCTGAAAACAGTGCAGAGGATTTAAAATAAATGTTCGAAAGGGATATTGAAGGTTTTCAGCCTTCACAGACTGCAGCAGTTCAGGGGACTAAGAGGTCAGAATGAGGTGCTTTGTAAAGAACACTTTACCATCCCGACGAATTGATATGCGCCGAGCCTCACAGACAGTTTGGTCTTGCATGTTATCAACAATATTCTTATTTGAGAAATTCAACAAATTCACGGGTTAAATAACCCCTAGTGAAAAGTTAATACTTCAAACGCCGATTCATATTTTCGGAAGCTTGTTTCGAGGTATAAATCCCCGGATCGCATTTTGTGAATAGTCTTTACACACCCTTCACCGGCCGTTATAGTTTTCTTGATCAAAAAGGTGAAATGTTAGAAAAAGAGTCACTTTTTTTTCATGATGAAGAACCTTGCGTTACTGGTATCAGACATTCGTTGCTCTACAATGGGAGTAGAGGTTGACGGAAAATCGGATTGACGGAAATGAATTGGATCTCCGTCAAGGTACGAGGGTTTTACATCCATAAGAAACTTCTTGTGTTCACTTCAGTGTGCCTCCATCCACCATAGAAGTCCAACAAGAAAAGACAGCTCGTCGGTGACATGGCAGTTGTGAGGCACGTCACTTACTACAGAGGAGGCACTGGAGTATAGTATTACAGCTTCGGAGTGTGAATTCTTCAGTTCACCCGAGACACCCCTAACTACATTACTAACCCTATAGCACAGTCGATGGGGTTGGAGAAAAATGCCTCAGAAGCGATCACTGGCCGATTGACAGGAGCGGGCTCACTCCTGCCACCCGTCTATGTAGAAATATGGGCCAAAAGGAGCGCAACGCAATTCCCAGACTCCACTTTCCCCCGGCATGGGTCAACGCACACTGCAAACATGGGGGTTAAGTGAAATAAAAAATAGAACTGACAATGATGGTACTAAATGAAATTTTTAAAACCAAAAATGAATAAATATAAGAACAAATACAGAAAATAAGGGAAAGAAAGCGAAAACAAAACCACAAATTAATCCTCAAAAGAAATAAAAAGATCATTATTGGAAACCTGCGAATAAAATCGGAACGAAACAAAGATTTTTTTTTTTTTTGTTTTTCGTTCTTTTACAATTTTTCAATCGTGAATATCGGTGATAGGATCCCCATACTGACATGAAGATGAGCCCCTGAGAGGAAAAGTGTAAGAAAAGAAGCCAATTTGACCCGAATGTATGAGTGAGTGATTGACTGTGAAGTTTTATGGCGCAAGAAAATTTGACCAGAAAAGGGGTCAAAAAAGAAGATAAGGATTTCTAGGGTATCCCGGGGGTGAATCACTCGTGTTTATCAAAGACAGTAAACCCTTAGGAAAGAGAAAGATTGGTTAGGTCCTTCGGAATCTTCAAGCTCGTACTGACCAGCAGTAGGTACGCCCCTGAGCTTCCTAAATAAGAAATGTATTGGGTGTTTTTTACCTCTCGTGTAATTGACAAAGAAATATTAGAACAATGCAAGAATTCTTACCTTTTAAGGCAAAAATAATACCTTAACAGGCATTGAGTATTTGTAATTTATAACATTTTTGCACTTCTAATATATGTTTCTTAACGAATTTGTAAAATAAAATTAAGTTTTTTACAGAGAAAAACTAATACAATTTGAATTGTATAAAATATATAAAAGCTTCGGAAGTGATTGTTGCATCATATAAATAAAATGTAATATATAAAATTTTAAATTAAATGTTAATACATCGAATTGAATCATTTGGTTGCAATTACCGCATTCAAAAAACTTTGCATGAATTTGATATTCGAATTTAATAAAAGAAAAAAAAATGCTTCAAACATGGATAAGGCGTGTCTTTAAAATATCTCTAGTACAACTTATTACCAAATTTTAAATAACCTTTAAATATCTGAATTTTTGAACAAATAAAAAGTCTCAAAATTTCAGATTCAATCTCACTATATTTTTATTAATTTATACATAAATATTTAATATGTAGCCAGATAGAACTTTACAGATAACGTTACAATCTCCTATAAAGTATTAAAATATTTTTTAACTACAATATTGAAAACGAGTAATATATTTGTCTTGGAATGCATAATTTCGGGATTCTTATAATTCATTAGGAATATATTCATATCACATGTTATGTGTAAATATTATTTATTAGTCCCATTTTATGATTTTAACCCTTATCATAAAAAGTTAAGTGAAAATTAAAAAGAGAAAATGTTCCTCTTCAAAATTGTATCCGGTGAGGCGTCTCCAAGCTCGTCTCTAATAGCTATATTAATTTTGTGAATGCAATGTTAATCCTTCTTTTCTCATCAAATCTATGCAAATATATCCATTTGTTTTAAAATAATATTAGACATTCCACATGAATCATTAAAGACCCTGTAAAACTCTTTTTAAAAAAGTCGAATAATGACATTTTGTAAACAATAATCTACATTTTTGTGTGTTAAAAATACTTTGATACACTGATTTATTTATGAAAAAATTCATTTTTTGGATGAAAAAAAAATACCATAGGATAAGCCATTCTTTCATGAAATGAAATTATTAGGTTAAGTGAGAATTTGCATTGAAATAAAAAAACCGCATTAAAAAAAATGTATAACATTTATGAAAGGGATTCAAAGCGAGTCGTATATTAAAATGGAACCCTTTGAATTTGCATCCGATCTCAGTAGATAACAACAATGCTATCAGTATCAATAACATTTCCTTCCCTTTCCTTAAGTTTAGTGAATTCCTTGTATAGTTTTTGTTTCCGGACTATCACAAGAGTCTCTACTATACTACGATGGCCATGTTGAGGTGATTATTCCCAATCAGCTAAGAACTCATGAATTTTTTGTCAGGAAAAATTTCAGAATTAAAATATGTATAAAAGAAAACATTATAATTTGTAATATTTTATTAATCAGGACTCTCTTCACATTGATTAGAGAGGTGTTGAAGTTTGTAAATATATTTGGAAGATTAACTACATGTGTTGTCCACATAGTTTGAATGAGGTTCAAAATGGCATAGTCAATCTCAAATAATTCTTTAACTGTTTCAATCTAAGATATTTAAAAAATTTTAATCAACTGAAAGTTAAATTCCGTTGAAGTTATTGTGTTAATTTCCCTAAATAGATAAATATTTTAAATCATTTTAAAGTAGTGCTCGTAAGCTTAAAGTGCATAATAAAATCAAATTATTTTCATTTAAAAATTAAATGTCGGCAGTTCAATACATTTAGGTGATTCATGAATTACTTATTCTTTCGAGAGATATAAGGCGATTCACATGGATTTTCAGATTTATTGTTTTAATCGAATTTATAATAACTCAATATTAACTAAATTCTACAATTTTATAATGATTTACTTTTATAAACATGCATAAAAAATGCTAAATTGTGTAATTACGTCGCAAAATATGTGTTAAAAAGTACTGTTACATACGCTATTGTAAAATGTGTGAAAAGCCTGAAAAAATATTAAAAATACTAAAAATTTAAGAAATATTATAAAATATCTGAAAATATTTGATTAAGTATGGAAAATTTCCTCTGACACATACATAAAAAAAGATATTAAAATTTTGATAATTTTGATTATATGTATAAATCCATATAAATAATTTAATTTTCTTAAAGTATTTTTCTGTAGTACATATAAAAAAGATTAAGTCTTATACCTTTACTTGTCGTATCTGTCATTTAATCTTGTTTATATTTTTCATATATAGATCTCTAAATTTCGAAATTGCCTTAAGATGTTTCTTAGGTATTTATCGCTTCGATTCGAAACACACTGAAAACATACACTATTAAAGACGGTTGAAAATATGAATTAAATAATAATCTGTTTTAAAACTTTTGATAGGGAAAGCGTCTCAAAAATAAATATTCTTAATTATTAACTCTTACAAATGACAGTTGCTACGATTATGCGAAATGTAATTTTTATTCTGGAAAGGTTATCGTAATATTCACACTCAAATTGATACTATCTAGTCTTCATCTGACGATGAGTATCTAAATTACGTTTTCCATTGAAGCAATGACTATAATATTTTCATTTATATGCTCTCACCAGTGTGAGTCACGCGATGCTTTTTACGACTTCCTGATGCGGAGAAATACTTATTGCAATATTCACACTTGAATGGTTTCTCTCCAGTGTGAGTGCGACGATGTGTTGTTAGTTGATTTGACGTTATGAAACTTTTATTGCAGTATTCACACTCATATGGCTTCTCTCCAGTGTGAATGCGACGATGTTTTGTTACTTCACTTGATGTTTTGAATCTTTTATTGCAATATTCACAATTATATGGTTTTTCTCCAGTGTGAATAAGACGATGTGTTTTTAGTTGAATTGTTGCTATGAAATCTTTTTTGCAGTATTCACACTTATACGGCTTCTCACCAGTGTGAGTGCGACGATGTATTGTTAGTTCACCTGAGGTTTTGAAACTTTTTTTGCAGTATTCACACTTATATGGCTTCTCTCCAGTGTGAGTGCGATGATGTGTTGTTAGAGCACTGGATGTTTTGAAACGTTTATTGCAGTATTCACATGTAAAAGGGAGTTCTCCAGTGTGAGTAAGACGATGATAGATTCGTCCTGCATATGTTCTAAACCTTTTGTTGCAATATTCACATTGAATTGTTCGTTTTTGTAGATCCTTTGTTAAAACACTTGAAATTTCCAACCTTTGAGCAAGTATTTTATTCTCGGACTTACTCTCTTTGTTTTTGCTTTTGTAAATATTCCGTTCACTAGAAATGCTTTGTCGCGAAGCGTTTTCCTTCTGTATTAATTCAAATTTATTTCTTTCACTTAAACGTGTTTCTGGTATTTTGTCATTATTTTTATTGAAATCATGAAAACTGGTGTTATTTTCGTTACTTTTGTCCAAAACCTTATTTATTGGAATATTATCATAGTTATATGTGTGTGAAATTTGCGATGAATCAATCGTACTACTTTTATTTAAAGTTGATGCTATACTTAAATTGGAAGTTCTTAAATTCTGAGTTTCAAGGAATTTATTAACATTCTTGTGTAATTCTCTTGAGTAAATTGGTGCACTCGATGTTTGCATATCACGGAAATCAATATCTAGTAAGTTAGAATCTAGATGATAGAGGGCTGAGTTTGATTGTTCTAAATTAAAAGATTTTTCTGTATTTGAATGAGGTCCAAGAATGCAAGAGGATGATGTTGTATTTTCCATATTACGAGATATCGATTCCAGATTCATTGATCGGGGATTTTCGGAGACAGATATTGTGTTCCGTACATTACAGGATATGTATTCACCAGAGTTTAGACTGGAAGTATTTGAAATTGGCTTTGAATATTGCTCATTACTAGATGCAGTATCAGTCGAGGTGAAACGAGGGTAAAACAATGATCCATTTGATTGTTCATTACCAAAGGGCGAACTTTTAAGCGTCAAAGTTCTTGGATAACTTGAGGAACTATGTGAATTCAGCATATCATTGGTTTTATATACTCTTGAAGCCGTTTCTGGATATACAGACGCTGAGTGTGTTTGATGATTTTCGAAGGGAATGACATCATTTAAGGGTGCTTCATGATAACTAAAATTGGAGCTCAGGTCATGCATATCAGGAGACATAATACATCCTGTTAAATTATATTCTAGATTAGAAAAGAACGAGTTTGAGTTTTTATTATCAGAAGAAATGTTTTTCTTAGTGTGTGCTCCAAGATTGCATGATTGCCCTGGAATCACCGGGATGTTATAAGATGCACATTCAGTTGAGTTTGAAACGGGTGTAGGCAGTGATGAGATTGAATGTTGCATAGGACTTGAATTATTTTCACGAGACATTGATCCAGGGTAATTCCAGTATGAGTTGGATTTTTCTTCACCATGGAAAATACTTGATTTTATTTTATCTACAGGATTATACACTAAATGTTTTCGTTGCGGAAAATGTGTAAATGATTCATGTGGTATTGATCCTACATAATTCAAGGTTGGCTGCATTTCATTCGCAATACTTTCACTTGATTTTAATACGCGGTCTTGTAGTAAAGAGATTGATTGTTGCATAGAATTTGAATTATTTTCATTATACATTTGTCCATGATAATCCAAATATGAATTGGACTGCTCCCTACAATAGGAAAACCTCTCACCTGAAGTTGTTATTGGAATATGCACATACATTTGTTGTTGCGTAAAATGGTTAAAAGGTTTATTTGATATTGATTCAGGACAATTTAGAGGTAGACTTGATTGTTGCACATATTGCAAAATGGTTTCATTTGAAAATGTTTTGGGATAATAGATTCCTGAATTTGATTGTTCCATATTAGATTCATAAATTTCACTTGATATTACTCCGAGATTATAGACTGAACATTCTCGTTGTTTGAAATGCGTAGAAGTTTCATTTGACATTGATTCTGGATGATTGGGAAACATGTTTGATTGTTCCTCATTGAAAAAAGCATTTTGATTTGATTCAAAACCAGAGTAATTTAAAGACTTACTTAAATGTCCCATTTGAAATGAAATATCTTCATTTTTGAGTAGTCCAAAATTAGAAAAAGAACTAGACTGAAGAGTTTCTTGAGACATAATTTTGCTGAGTGATGATCCTATATTACTAAAATACAAATTGGAATTTTGCACTTTTTAGTAATATCAATTCGAATTTTATGAAAGTGGTTTGATGATGAATCATTTTAGTGCTAATTTTCTTTTTTAAAAGTTTATTCGTCGATTTTAAATCTTCATATATAAATACAAATCCACTGTTTTCTAATTTTTGCTTAAAATTGTTGCAAAACGAAATATACTTTTTTAGCAGATTCTGGTCACAGAGTTACTAAATCTGTATCAGCGTCTTTTAATTCACTAAAAATATGAAGTCACTTTGGGCTTAATACATTTTAATTATTTTAACATTTGTCAAATTTCGCATAAGTATTAAAACTTTTCAAAGTTCTGTCAGCATAAGAATTCATATTAAGTCAAGTATTCATTCATTAAGTCGAGTATTCATTCATTAAGTCGAGTATTC
>BMAW01013625.1:3451-32434 GCA_019974015.1 Nephila pilipes
TGTATAATTATTGATATTTGCTATTTTAGGTTATTTGAGGAATTTAAACATTGATATTTTGTGTATGATTATTGATATTCGATATTTTAAGTATTTGAGGAATTTAAGTAATGATGTTTGTGTGTAATTATTGATATTGCTATTTTAAGTATTTGAGGAATTTAAACATTGATATTTTGTGTATGATAATTAATGGTTTTAAAGTGTATCAGTTATTAATGATTTTTGTGTTAATTGGAACTGCACAATTGGGACAATTGTATATCAGGATGGCCGAACTGTTAACTTTCCTACTTAGAGCCTGCCTCTAGAGGGCGTTCATTTGTAAAGGGAGAGAGTGTGATGTCACACGATCCCCTCAGACGGGACCTGACCGAATCTCCGAGAGGAGCTGTTGAAAACGAGCGTAGCAAGTAATGTAATAAATATTGTTGTTGTTATACAACCCGATGTGTTTTTTGTCTAAGGACAACCGTGAACTGAAATCTGAAATGATGATAGTTAGTTTTAGTAGTAGTAGTTAGTTAGTGAGTGAACTATTTAATATATGGTAATTAAATCATATTTAAAGCTACAAAATTATAGAGTGGATGGAATAAAATAGGGTTTCACAATAAGTTGGAACTAAATAAAATTGTTACAAGGAAGCTATTGTCATTGTATTATTTGAATACATTGTGTATTAACATTACGAATAAAAGAATTCTAGGTTACGAGTAAGTTATTTTTAACTATCAATTATAAAAAAAAAAATACACCATACATAAAATTAATAAAAAATATTCATCATATATAAAAATATTCACCTAATAAGAGATGAACGATTAAAAAATATTAAACGACCCTTAAGCAAAATGCAAAATATGTGAATTATTTGTATACTTAATTTCTGAAATAAGAGTATAAGAAATATCCAAAAGCTTTTCAAGCAAATAAGCCAGTTTGAATGGTAAGTTATTAAAAATAAAAATGATTTGATACAAAAAGTTTTAAGAATAAGAAAGGGATTGTGTTACTGTTCTTATTTTCTTTCATAAGTAATGAAAATGTTTAAAAGTAACAATAATTTTCTTTTAAAGTTCCTTATTGAACAAAAATAAGTTTTGTGCTAAAAAAATTTAATTTTTTACCTATCTATGTTGTACATTATTTTAAATTACATATAAAATAAATCTCTTTTCTGTCTTTTGATACATTTTTATATATAAATGTCAGTTCTTCTTAAAACAATAAATTAGTTCATGTATTTATTTTTTATTCCCATTATTTGCTATAAATATTTAAATTGTATAATGAAAGCGATTTCAGCAAGGTTATTAAAATTATTTCTAATCCTTTTGAATTTTCACCAATATCACTACAACACGTAAGTATAATTTTTTTACTCACAGAATTAAATTCTGTTAAGTTCAATATTTTAATTTAAATGTATGTTAGAAATGTGAAAAATTACTTATTTATCTTATTTTTTACTTTTGTAATACATTTAATTATTAATATTTGTTTACAGTCTAATTACATTTAATCAAATTAATCAAAAAAATTTAATTACGCTATGTAACAAGGTTTTGGACACACAAATGAAAATATGCGTTTTTAGTGCATTTTCCTGGACTGATAATGAATACGACCTTTAAAATGCGCCATCACTCTTCAATTTTTCATAAATTGAAAAATATTTCTGTATAATGTAAATTTTTAAAAAAACAGCAAAAATTTGATTTTCTTTAGTAGGTTTTTTTTTTTAAACCTTCGTCTTGAGTGTATCTCGTTGCTTTCGTTTCCATAATCATCGCTTATGGTAAGCATTAGAGCAATAATGAGTCATTTTTTCAGCTGGTGTGGGCGTACGGTCAAATTGCTTTCTCATTTGTACGCTTTTAAGCGACTGATGGTTAAAAGCATTACTTCCATAACCACATTCCATTCAGTTTGTAAAATTTGTTGTTTTAGCTATTGGCTCTACTACAAGTACATTTATCGCTTTTCCTTTTCACGGATGGATTCCGCCGCTCATGCGTTAATTCGCTGGACAGTTTTCGCGATGTCTACGACCATATTACTACAAAAAGACAGCATCGCAAACAAACAGCCAAGATTAAACAAGCTAATATTTTTAAATTTGAGTATCAATCAGGAAATAAGGAAAAAAGATGAAACCCCCTCCCCTCTCATGTATTGCGCATAACGAGCTATTCTGGTTTGCTTCACTGGATATTTGATGACAAGGATGAATGGATGCCATTTGCAATTCCTATGGTGATCTAGTGAAAGCAGACGATTCATGCAGAGGATTGTCATTTTTCTATTATAAAATAGTTTGGAATATTTCCGGTAAAACAAGACCTGATATACACTTCGCTGTTGTTCCATCTGCTAGGCATTTTATACCACATAGACCAGAAGTGTATTTTATGTCTGAGGCAAACAATTTAGGTCCTTATGTTCAGATCTGTACGATGAGCTTCCTGAAGATACCACTTGACTCCCGCCAGAAAACGCTGTTGATTGGAGGTGAGCAGCGAAAAAACAAAACGAACTTTAATTAGGTAATGCTTTTGTTTTCCTATGTAACTTGTGCTGTGTCTTGTAGTGTAATGTGTAACTGTGCTATATTTAAATTGATGTTAATGCATTATGTATTTATTATAAGGGAGTGCTGATTTTCAGTGTGGCTGATTATTTTATTCGAACGGAGTTTTGTTGCAACTAATAGGGAATTTAAATGCATCAGCTCCCCTGAATGGCAGAAAAGGTAAGTCAAAATTTTCTTATTCTTAATGAATAATTACATACCAATTCTGAATTAAAGAGAGAAATAACCAATGTTATAATAACCAATAATGCTTCTTGACACCGTGAGATATATGTTTGCTAAATCTGTGACAAACAATTCCTGTGCCTTCTCTATCTTTTCCATTAGTACAATTACCATGTGCAAAAGAAAGACGATAATAGTCCAAACCATCAACTTCAATTGATCCGTCTTTCAATCTTAAACATAAGACAATGCCGCATTAAATTCAGTAAAAGGAATTAAATGACTTAATCAGAGATTTGAATCTAACAAAACATCAATCGGAAATTTTTTGACCTTGATGTTCAAAAAAATTGATGGCTTAATGACTGAGCTTGGTTTCAGATTATATTCCTCAGGAATAGAGACTATTCATAGACTCACTTAAGGCAAGCCTTAAAACAGAGTTGATACACAATGGCGATACTAACCCATTAATATTGGAAAACATTCAGTAGAAATGAAAGAAACTTACGACAGTATGTCTGTGTTAGAAAAGAAATACAATGCACCAAGTATAACAGACAATTGTGTGCAAATTTGAAATCGTATTTTGGCCATTGGATTTCAAAGTGAATTTACAAAATATTATTATTTCCTTTGTCTGTAGTACAGTACACCACAAATACTATATAAAATACATCCCTCAAATGGACCAAAGACAGGTTTTCTTCCTCCTTTACTCATAAAGTAGAGTTTACCATTATTACTCATACAATTTAAAAGTTCCGTGAGGCAATAGACGAAAATGGAAAAGGTTTAGCATATATCAAGTGTCATTTACCAGATATAAATGATGTTAAACTAAAAGAAATATTCGTTGGCCCACAGAGTTGGAAACTTGAAACATATCAATTTTAAGGAAAAGTAAAATACTCAAGAGATGGCTGCCTATAAGACTCTTGTTTCAGCTCTTTACAAATTTCTGGGCAATACCAAAGTCGAAAACTGTAAGAATTTGTAAGCGGACTGTACTATTACGAGATGCTGGAATGTCGGATCTCACCCAAAATTCACATGCCTGCTACCGTTTTGGATTCCCCCTCTCTTCCTGAAAACCTGGAAGCTGTAAGTGACAATAAAAAAAAGATTCCAGCAGGATATCCAATTGATGAAACAGATACCAAGGGAGATGGAATCCCAATATGGTGGGGTAGTTTTTGTTCATTTTTTCTGAGAGGATGAAACACAGCATAAGAGGAGACATTAAATGTACTGTGTGCAGAAATGCCATCAAATATTCTTTGTTCTACATTTTTTAGTCGTAGGTATATAATTTTATTGGCATTTTCATTACTGTCCTATCAAATTTTATACACAACTTTATCAAATTCTAAAAATGCAATTGCATACAAAAAAAATACTTTTCCGAATAAAGTAATTTGAAAGACAGATAATATTTACTCAATATCATTATACTTCGTAATCCAGTTTTGAAATTTGTTTAAATCACACTGCATTTTACGACAAAATTTCACATAAAAACATAGTTTATTTCATTAATACCCCTTTTAAGGAAAAACGCTGATATTGCTGACTCGTGATTGGTCACTATAACAAAAAAAAAGTGACGAATATTAGGCATTTTAATTACCATTTTCGTAATCAGAGAGTCGATTTAGTAAGAAACAACCAAAATAACCCTTCTTCCAGATAAAAAATTAAAATTTGTTACCTAGGATGATTAATACTTTTAAAGCAATGGTTGCTCAAATTTTTCATAATGCATTATTAAAATTCTTTAAAGTTTATATCCTATTTATTTATTTTAAAGAAGAAAGACATTTGATAAACTTCAACTTCTGGATCTTATATTCTAATCATAAAACAAAATATGTTGCTGAAAAATATTCAACTTCAGAGTATTGTCAGATATTTCAGAAAGCCTTTAAATACAGGAAGATTAATGTCTTTAATTGCAAAAATATGTAAGCAGGTATATTAGCAACGAAAAATATTCCCTAAGAATTTTTTGAAAGACCATTTAATTATATTTCTAGCAAGTACTGACTAGAAAACTTCCTGCACGTAGAAAATAAAATTGTGGATTTAAAATTAATGTATGCACTTTTACAAACTTATATTTAAAGTTATTTGCAAATTTAATTAAATTAAGGAAGCTAAATAATTCATGTGCACAAACTTCTCATTCAACTAAGTTACATTGACAGGGAAAATCAAATTAAAAAGTTAGTATGTCCATTTTTCCTGTTTATTTAAATGTCATGTACTTACTTAAAAGAATAAAATAAATTGAAATAGTGAATAATTATAAAGTTTAAAACATTTTTATAATAAATTAGAGGTGAAATAAATCAAAGATAAAATAAAGATTGAGTAAAAATCAAAGATAGTTCTATACTTTTAAAAGCTGTAGTTTGGAGGGAATAACTTTTGTCAAATGACGTTATTTAATTATATAGTGTTTCCCCTTCAGCGAAATAAGTATTTTAAAATGAATAAAAACTCACAAAAAATACATTAATTATTAACATAATTAATATAAATTTAATAAAGCTCACACAATTGCATTCATTTTCAATTATATATCTACCAATACAGAGACATTTAATTACAACATAATATTAGGTAATTTTCACCAGTGAACTCTTGGCAATAAAGTTATCCCTCACCATTTACTAAACTGACTTGCGGGTGCTGGGCTCCACAGAGGGCCTCGTAGTTTTTTCGAATTAATATTCTGCACTACAAGCTATAAAAACGGAGAAACCAACATCACTTCAGCTTTAAATAACCTCCTAGAAAGATTGGACCATAAAGGAAAATCCTGCATTCTGCAGTAGATTTCTGCACATGTGGACATTGAGGGGAATGAGTGTGTGGATTCTTTAGTCAAAGAAGTAAGGAACCTTGTCCAATCCAACACTACCATCACGCTGGCAGATGCCGACACAGTGGCAAGACATAGACTCCAAACTTCAAGAAACTCCTGATAACATACTTTGACTGCCCCAGGATTATAATAAGCACCAATACTAGACTGAGAACGGGTCACTGTAAGGGCATGAAAATTCATCCGGACAAAACAAGGTCCCATCCTTTTTGTAAGAGTTGCCATGAAGTCCAGCTTACTCCAAGGCATCTCTTGGAATGCCCTTCTGTTGCTCCAAAAATACTTAAACTCGGCTTGATTCCACTCTATCACCCCCTACTGGATACATTATACAGCCCTGAGGCACCAGTGCTGGCAGCCGCTGTCATGGATGTCTTTGGGGGCATTTGATATTAATATTGCTCCATAGTGCTTAATGTTTTTTGTGATGTCCATGGACACAAAAACAACATTAGACAATTATATTTGAAAAAAAAATTCCTTTTTTTTAATAGAATACTTACGAAATTAGAAATCAGTATTATCTTCCTGTAGAGCAAAACAAAATCTCAGTCTTGCTATTTATATTACTAATATACCCTCAAAGTAGACTTTAATAAAAAAAAATTCAACATTCTCTTAGTATTTAACAGCATAAATTGATTAAAAAATGACTAGATGAGACACAGTGCAAACACGCATTAACTATGCATAGGAGGAGGGAGTGCAAAAGTCTCTTTGCAGTTTTCAGCGAGTATAATTTTTATGTGTTCGATTAGAATATATTTAAATTATTATATCATACATTGTTTGGGAATTTTATGAACTAAGTATGGAAAACAATGTCTCTTAGACGAGCATCATTGTCCAATTCTCAAACACGGGTTTCTTTCATAGCATTTTCATGCCAGATAGCAGTATCTCTAGTTGTAAACTCTTGAATTTCTTGAAAGGTATTGATCTTGTCAGCTGAACAACAGTTTTAGGATTATAGGTTAAAACCCTAAGTTTAAGATACCCTCAGGGAAAAAAGATCTGGTACAGTGAGATTGGGGGAAAGTGAGAACCATCTCTAAGTTCCCGAGAACACTATAAAGATGATCTTCATAGTTTTTGAGCAAAATTTTCCTCAGCACGATCAAGACTGATCATTCTGTGAGTCGAGCCGCGTCTACCAGTTTGTGGAATATCTTTGTGCCTCAAAACGCTTAGCCTAGGACAATATCACAGGCTTATGAGAAGCCTTTCTTAAGTGAAATGACTCACATATACCCACTGTGAGAAAATAAAGGTTATCTTATGTGCTTGGTAACACTGGATATTTTTTCCAAGTTGCTCAGTTGTGTATTTTTTTGCAATTAAATTCTTAAACTTTCTTTTTTTAGATCCTGGGAACAAACCAAATGAACAAATAAATTTTTACACGTTATCCTTATCTTAAATTGTAAAGTGACTCTTGGTCTGCCTTGTATTTGATATTTAGGAAGATATTTTTCATTTTTATGTATTTTCCATTAAATTTTTAAGCATTGAGTAGCAACAAAAGAAGCGTTAATTTATTCTTCTTTTGCTTCCTACATCATACAAATGTTCTCATTAGTGATTTAAAAATTAAAATCAGTATTGGTACACACTTAATCAGTATTACCTATTGTATTCGTTTCGAACAAAAACTCAAGATATATCTAAATTTATTTTTATTTTATTATTTTCTTTTCAAATTTTGAATACCCAGTCCTATGTCACATTAAAAAGATAAGACGTATAAATTATTTATCGACAAATCTACATGCAGATTTGTTTGATTGAAAATGTCATTTTACACTATGTTTGTAAACTTATCAGATGTTTGATGTTTCTATTGTAGTCTATGTTAATATGTATTGTTTCACGACACATGCTGTCGCATTTTATTTTCATTAATTTTTCATTCTTTAAAATTTTTATCTCTCTCCACAAAAGTCTTAAGTTTTCCTTTAATCTCATTATCTAAAACAATGATTATCTACCATTGTTAGACGATGGTTCGGTAAATCCTCTTTTTATAATGTAAGGTAAAATCTAAGTTCTAGTATATATATATATATTGCATTGTATATTATAACCAATACTAAAGTTAGGTATTGATCCTAACCCGATGGTTGAGAAATATTGTTTTTGAAAGTTAACATTTATATAAATTATGGGTGTCTAAACTATGACCGTTTGAAGGCCATATTGCAAAAAAAAAATTTGCTGGGCCACACACAATATTTTTTCAACAAATTAAAATAAGAATTAACTCTATGTAGTTTTATTAAAATAAATTAACTTATTTTTATTACAATTTTTTTTAATTTGATTTAGATATGTATAGGTACACATTTATTTTAAATTTGTAACAGTTTTGTTTCATTGAGTTTGGATTTCATTTAAGATGGAAAAAATTTCAAATTAATCAGATGGATGAATTTGCTTTTGTTAAACAAGCAAATTGATATCGGGCTCAATAGACGAGGTTGCAATTCTTAATGCATTCTTAAGATATTTGTCTATTTTTATGCTTCATTCTTGAAAATAATTGTTCAACAAATATAGGTACTGCCCAAAGCTAAAGACGTTAATAAAGCATGATTGTGAAAATTAGGATTTTTATCGCTGGGTAGGTAATCTTTATAAAATTCCAGTAAGAAATATTCCCAAATTTTTCTTTCAGTTGAATGTCTCTTTGCAGTTCAATGTATTCCATTTGAAGATAATTTATTTATTTCTAGAGATAATGTGGTAAGCCTCTTTTTCTGTGAAGGGCTCCCTTGTCCAAAAGGATTACGAAATCAAAATACAATGCAATGCACAGCATACGAACATTGTAATTCTTCAAAAAATTCGCCGTCGAGGGAATACACACATAATTTGAAACGTAAATTCTCACGGCCTACTAAGAAGTTTTTATTTAAATTTTCATTTCAAAATAAATGGAAACTAATCGATTATATATGAAAAACAATGCAAACATTTGTTTTTTTAATAAAAATGTGTAAATTTAAATATTTTCATAATTTACGTTTGGGCCGCACTTTAGACAAGCATGATATAAATCATATCTCTGATTTACAGATTTTTAAAGTTATAAATATATAGATGTGAACATTATTTTATGATATATATTTGAAAAATTCGTCGAGATAAATTCTCCATCAAGAATTGCTTAGCTTTTTGTTGTATTATTATATGCATCACATAAAATTTTTGATTTTCGCATGTACTTCTCAACTCAATATTTATAAATTACTTTTATAACTTATGTTTGGCACATGTCCTATGAAGATTTGTAGCTACAAATCTATGTTGCTATAAAAACCTTAACTAAAAAGATATGCAAAATTTTAAAATATTTTTTGTAAATATTGTACGCCGAATGCAAAGCTGATATTTATTTTTCTATCGTATGCGGGTTTTTCAAAAATTACATGTTCTTATTTAAATAAATAACTTTGAAATGTAACTGAATAATACTTATAATTTTTAATATTTAATATTGATCGCGAAATAAAAAAGAGGTATCAAATAAAAAGAGTTGATAATTCTACATTTTATTTATCTCCCTTTTTCAATAATTCCAAAAATTTATTTAACTCATTGAAAAATTCTACTTTAATTATGAATTTCCAATAATAAAATAGGTTTATTTTAATTATTTTAGTTTTATTATTGATCTATAACTAATGTAATATTCTCCATAGATTTAATGACTAAATGCATGATGTTTTGCACGGGAAGGAGATTGAAAGAGATATTTTAAAGAAAATACTTTTCTCAATTTCAGGAATGAAAAAAAATCAATTTTGAATTTATAGTAATTAATTTTGTCTAAAGTATTATGATTTACGAAAGTTCTAGATGCAAAGTTAAATTTTGCTGAATAAGAATACAAAATAATATTTCCCTTCGTAATAGTGTTTCGGTGTTCGAAATTTCGTGAATGTATTAAACCAATATTTCGACTAGAGATTTTATTATAGATAACATGCATTTTTATGATCCATTTCCATGTAATATAGCAAATTCTTTTTTTTTTTTCTTCCTTTCTTTTTTTTTTCATTTCTATTTTGAAAACTATATTCTAGATATGCGAATCCTTTGATTGATTCTAGAATACGAAGAATATGAAATAAATTGAACCATTTTTGTGATAATCATTATTTTCAATCTCACAATAATTAAACACTATCTTAACAATAATTTCTAGTGATTTTCTAATAAATTAGAACACTTGAGTGCATCATGTTTTTCTTTCTGTCGCTAATACCATTTGGGTGGAAACAATATTATCTGTACAATAATGAAAACAATATAATTTGCACAGACCCTTCAATGAAACGTAAGCATTTGTCGAAAGAGCATCTTGCTTAAGCTTTCATAAATTTCTTAAACTGAAGTCAAAAAATCAAATCATCACTTAAAATTCCTTAATAATTTCTTCAATTTGCTATTTCTCATCATCATTATGTCAAAGCTAAGACAAAGGATATGGAATAGGAACGTATTACATTGATCAAGTGACATAATTTGAGTTGATACCTCTAGCTTCTACAATCCGTGAGAACGAGGCTAAATTCTATTTATGCATCATAACCTCTATTATTCCGCTCAATAAATCACTACTCTAGTCCAAGTTACAATTTTAAAAATCGCAGGTCCCGAAGCTCCTGATCTTAAAAATATTTATCAATTTCAAACGATTCATAGAGTTTTATGCAATGAAAAACCAAATATTTAAAAGTTATGATACTTTCGATCATGTACTGCAAGTTATGTAATTTTCGAAAACCGAAGATGAACTTTTTGTAGTATATATTTGTTTTATGTTAACATTGGGTTTCACCAGTAAAACCTGTTATTCGCAATGAGCTGCGCAATTTCGAAACTCGGTTAGATAACGTCGCTTGAACTAATACCACAACTTTTAGTCATTAAATTTAATAGTAATCTCAATAATTTTTTATTGAACTCAACACTTGAAAAAATCAAGCTTAAAAAATTTCAAACAGGAGATTAAAGCCCAACAAGGCTAGGCATTCCATTAACGTAACCACTACGAACTAGTACCATCAAGCCTATATTGATCCTTCGCAGACTTTAAGGGCTATCAGATACTTCAGACCCTTTCTAGAACATTAACTCTAATAATTTTAGAAAATAATTAGTTTAATAAAACCTTAATTTTGATGTAACTTTAAGTTAGTCTTTAGATTCGTAAATAACATGGCTCTGCTTCCACTTTATCAATTTCCCACAACACGCCACATTAGAGTTTTGTGAAAACCAATTCAATGAAAGGAGCAACAGTTCCTATTATTCCGCACAGCTCTTTTTCGTAAAATTGCAATTTAAGCCTTTAATTCGAATAGAACATCTCGAATATCAATTTTAACAGTCTCAATCATTGAACTAATCAGATTGTAATTCAAAGCAAATTGTAAATCAGATAACATGGAACTCAAAAAAGTAAATATAATTCTTTTCTAGATAGATAATAGAATGATGAATCTTATTTCAAAGATACGTAAAAGCCTTTTCATCCCTGTTTCACATGAATGAGTTATATTTTTAGTTCCTTTTAATGCAATTCAAAATTTTAATCAAATTATTTGTTTTTCTGTCTTCAGAGATTAATCCGTTACAGTATATCTCATTACATTTTTGAATGTATTTCTCTTGAGTACAATTCATGTCTAGATTGATTCTTTTTTACCCTTTGGTAATAATATAAATAAATGTTCAGCAACCAACCCAACCTCCACATTACAAACGAAATAAGCATTTTGCTACCAATAAACCAAATTTTCGTTTTAAGGCAAAATTTCCATATTTCTACCGAGAAAAAGGCTCAAAAGCAAGGGTTTCTTTCACTGTCTAGACCCGTAGCTTTCACAGAATTATAGTCAGTTCTAGTAAAAAAATATATACCTTCGATCTAATGACATGCTTTTTTTTTAAACTTAAATACGTTAATTTTTCTTGGAATTTTATTCCTTTCCTATTTAAAATGTAATTCAAGAATCGATGTAGATTAACAATTGATTTTAAAAATGTTGCCTTTTGATTTATCTACTTATGATGCGAAATGTGTAGTGACTAGAGTTAGTTAATAGATCCTGTTATCAAAATTACTGTTAAGTATAGAAAAAAAAATTGTCAAAGATTTCTCTGTATCTTCGATCGAACATAGAAACAAATTGAACATATATTGAAAAAATTACAAATTTATATCACTTTATTAAATTAATTCTTCTCTCAATGTCATATTTAAGAGTCCGTTTGAACTCCTGTATTTTAATGCATCTGTGTAGAAAATAAACCAATGTTATCAGATTAAATTGTCATTTTAGAGAATTAGATATTTACAAAAAAAAATTCCATTAATTTTATTACAAACTAATTGCAATGAAGTCCAAGGTTCTATATACATGCTTTTGATCGATACATTTTATTTAATCAACAGGATGTGTTTCATTTCCTAGCATAATAAGTATTCAATGAGAACTTTACATTTTGTATAATGCTTATATATCTAAAAAATATATAATAATGGTGATGCAAAACCACAACTTGTCACATTTGCAAAGTCACACTTGCATTACAATTTTACTTTTTAGTCTCCGAAAATGCTTAAAAAATTACGTCGCAGACTGCAAATATTTTTAAAATTTATTGTACAAATAAATATTGTTAATGAAAGTTAAAATTACGTTAATTTATTTGTTTCAAATAAATTAACATATTCATAATACTTCAAAGTATTTTAATTAAAACAATTTTTTTTCATAAAATTACAGGTAACAGTTATTGCATTTATTTTCTTTTAAAAAATAATTGTTTTACTAAAAGATATCTTGTCATATTTGAGTAAACATTTGATGCATAGACGATCATTTAGTTTTTGTTATTTGTTTTGGTGGAGTCAAAAAATATTGAGAACAGATTACTCTTTAAAAAATTATGAATATGTATGGGGAAAAAATAAAAAGTTACGACTTTCTTACACAGACTGAGATATTTTATCTATTGGATAAAATAAACAATACAGAGAATTTAAGAGCTATGTCTACTATAAAGCAGTTTCATAAGTAATCAAAATCTATCAATTGATAAAGATAACTCTTCTGTTTCTGCTGGCTACTGTTAATAGTTCATCGTAAGTAACTAACAGGTAAAAAAAAAGGGGGAATAGTGATAAGTGATGCATTTAAAATATACTTTCATAAACCGAAGATAAACTTTACTTATACTTTCATAAACCAATAATTTTCGCAACACTTTTAATTCAAAATTAACGAGCATCTAAGAAATTAATTTTTTATAATTCAAGTTTTAAGAAAAATAAATCGCATTAATTAAGAATTTTTAACAATTTTTTTTTGAAAAATGAATGTTGCATATTCTCTCCGATCTCTAAAATATTTCACTTCTGGTGGAGAAAGGAATCGCTTCAGAAGCATTTAAGTATTTCTAATTAAAATAAAATACTAAATAAAAATTGTGATTGTACAGAGTAGAATGATGAAATACTATCTTTTGAAAATTTTTTTTTATTTTTGTAAGTTAAATTTTATTTTATTACAAATAATACTGAGCGAGACAATTGGCTTAAATAAGATAGTGAAACAACTCTAAAACTTTTAAGGAAATACTATTTAAGTCTGAAAAGTAACAACCATAATTTTTCAAGCTAAAAAAAATGTAACTAAGGGTTTGTGTACAAGTATGAAGATGATCCTAATGCTCATGCGTAAATTTTTCCCTGCCTTCAGAAGCTAGCAGCTGATGGTAGACAATGCGTGAGTGAGGAATTATAGACGAGTGCCGTCTGATTTACGTTTTCGGCAAAATAATTGTAAAACTTGAACTCTGCTAAATTAAAATTAAATCGATTCCTTACGATGGTCGAATTAGAGGCTGGAGAAAATGTGGAGAGAGGTTTCATAAATGTTTTTTTATGATTAACTGTTGGATAATCCTGCACCAGTTGTAATTGTTTTGGGTGGTGATGGATTTCACTTCCACAACTCCTTCAGAATGCATTTTCGGTACAACGACCAACCAGCTTTATATTTCTGAGATTTTGGAGACTGTTGTCCTCTCTTACCTTCAGAACTTGTCTACTCTCACATTCCTACTGGACAATACGCGGCCACAAGTGGCTAGCAAAATGTTCAAAATTTCTTCACCACCCAATTGCACAGCTGCTCTGGCCAGACTATGCTCCCAATCCATCGCTTACCGAATATGTCTGGTTGACAAACACCACCCGCTATTACACCAGATCAACTTTGGCAACGCGTGGAAAGATCGTGAGCTTCCCTACCCTAACAAGATACCCAAAGCCTCTTTCATTCAAATCGCAGACATGTAACCGCGGGTATTGCCAGATGTGGCGGCAACACTCAGCTCTAATTTCATCTTATTCCTCACCTTGCACACAGAGAGCTGCATTCCAATAATTTCACCTTTGTACGGTGTGTTTTCTCTCAAATAAATTTCGCCTTGGTATTTCTTATCCTTCTTGGTGTTGCATTTTAAATGTTCATATATTAATCAACAGTTGCTGTTCATATATTAATCAACAGATTTTGTCTTGTAAATTGTGTTTTATGCTTCAGAGATAAAATATCTCTCTAAATGCATTTCATAACTCCAAACATTTTAAGAGCAAAAAAAAAAAAATGAGCAATTCATAAGTCATCAGTACAATATATTTTTCCCATGATGATACGCATCTCATGCTCGTAATATGGAAACATGTGTTTTATGCGTAGGCGTTGGTACACTCTGTATTTGGAGGGGGAGAGGGAGTTAAGGGGATCAGATGTTTCTAGCCAAATGTCTTGCAAATATATAAATGTTTAGAAAATTCAAATTTAAAAACTGAGATGTCTATTATTCGAATCATTGTTAGAAGTATTTTTTTTTCTTTTTTTCGGGTTACGCCAGAAGTAACGATATGTTATGAGAGAACCACCACAAAAGTACAAAAATAGTTAAATTTTATGAAAACTTTGAAGACAAATTTGCCGGAATATAAGCCCCCATTTCAATTATTTTTATTTATTTTTTTTTATTAAAGAAATATATACAATTATCATTTCAGTAATTTTTATGAGATTTCTTTTATTCCATTTCATCTGAAGATTCCATTTTACTATACAAAATTTAAGAGCCCTCATATACAAGACAATATTCGTCTCTGGAGTACAAATACTCTTACCATTACTTTCTGAAATGTTCACGTACTCGTTTCAAATTCTGAAATTGCCGGGCCAGCCAAATGGTTTTAGTCGCCTGATTGGGCAGGTGTTGTTTCCGTTGAATCGTTGGTTCGAGCCAAGATGCGCTGAAGACCCGCCTTGCAGCGGGAGCTGATGAAAATCTAATTTTTCGGTCCTCCTGTTAACATTGTGTGGAAGTTTAGAGAGGAAGTCCCAGATCAGGTGTCGTCCTTCACCACTTGACCGATGCTTAAAATTATGAGGTCCGTCACCAATACAATTATAATATTATTATTATAATTATTCTGACAATAATTAACTATCATTCAAACAGTTGGAAGCCATCGTAGAATGTGTAAACAACATTTAATGCGGTAGTAGTTTAGATCGAAAACTTTATTAGTTATATTTCCATATAGTGTACTTTTGATGATAATGAATGCAATCGCCAATTTAAAAGTCAGCAAAAAGATTTTTGTTAAAAACATTAGATTTGTGCAATATTGTAAACATATAACACTGAACAGAAAGAAGGGGGGAAAAGCAAATTAGATTCGGAACGATTTATAACGTATACTTTTTTTCCTTTTTAAGTAACATAAATCAGAGACATTTGAGATGTGAAAAATGAGACATATTTATATTAAAATTCTTGCCCTGTATATATTGCATATTTTATTTTATTATAAATAAAATCATTCTATATGGATTTATCCTCTTTTTTTTTTTGTACCGTAAGAATATACCGCCCTTCCGTAAAAGTACTTTATTAGATTGATACGTACATCTTGTTTCACTGGAACTGAAAGCAAATGAAAAATGTACTAAGGTTCCCATCTACCGGCCATTTTGATTTCATGAGCATAAAGTTAATCCCATGAAATTCCTACAACCCTTCTCAAATTTTTACTATTGTATTTATTTGAATGCAAAAAAGTGAATCTAAAAGAGTAAGAAACAAAAAGAAGGTTTCTGTGGAATTTCATTTTTCTTCGATTTTCGAGACTGTTTTTACCCTTACTTTAATGATCGTTTGTGGGTCTTCCAATTTTTAAAAAGTATTCTAAAATAATTTCAAAAATTGGGAAAAAAATGTAATTCCGGAAAAACCTTTGCTATTTTTTGTTCTTTTGGATGCACGTTTTTATATTTAAATAGATAAATTAGTACAGATTTGAGAACGCGGAAATCGAAATTCCATAGGATTAACATTACGTCCACGAAATCAAAATGGCCGGTAGACTTAACGTACATTTACAAAAAAAATGTACAATGCACATCTAGTGAGGTTTTTTTTTTTCAGGTATAATAAGGATCCATTGGAGCTTGTAGTATGTGATAATAAACTCAATCAATTCTATATTTTATGTCACGAACTTTGGAGCATTTCTTTTCTCAAATACATTTATTAGTAGTAAAAAAAGTTAATAATTCGAAATAAAAATTTTACAATTTGTTGCTTTAATTATTTGTTCTTGTGTAAATAAGAGCATCCAGAATAACTTTTAAACACTCTCTTGATACAGATTTTTTTTATTAACTCTTCAAAGAAATTATTTTTAGAATTTCAAAAAAAAACTAATATGTTTTTCACGTATAGTAAAAGTTATGATATACAGGATCATATATATATAGGATTTCATGTATATTTAGTTTAATAAATGTAAATTTCTGATCTCTAAATAAAAAAAAAACCAATAAAAGTTTGAAATTGTTTGAGTGTTTAAAAGCAAATAAATTTTGTAAAAGTTCTTCCTGGTGTTAATCAAGCAGTTCCTACACACTAACAATGTGATTTCTATCGCAGTTAAAAGCCTTGATAACAATCACTTAACCCGTCAAGCGCTTTGAAGTACGAGGATGTAACATTACAATATAATAAGCTAAAGAAAAGGTCGTAATTAAATAAAAATAGTTTCTTTCGTCAAGCGCTGTATAATGGTTACCAATATATCAATAACCCCTAATCATATGAAGTTATGCGTAGGTTACTTGAAAAACTGAGAGGAATGATGCAATCTATAATGAAACATAATATATATTAGCAATGGCTTCATCGTGTGCAATCAGATAGCCTAGAAATACAATATGTTCTCATCAGCTACAGGACTTCAGTAACGAATGTTCAGTCATTTTGATCAGTATCAAATAATCACTTATCCAGAAGATTGTATCAGATAATTTATAACGAAGTTTCTTTTGTTAGTTTTCTCATACTTCTAGGAAAGCAATTCCAATGCGGTTCACTTGCCACAGATACAAAGAAAAATATATAAAAAAAAAATGAAGCTGTAGATTAAAATTATTTTTAATGCAATGTTGCTTTGCTTGAAGATTATCCTTGCCATAATGAAAACATTTACTGCAGTGGGTTTCATTTTAAATTTTCAAAGTACTTGTTAATCGTATTGGTACTTGTGTAAGATTGCATCCAGGGACGTCTTAAGGCATGGGTCAACTGGGCCCGGGCCCAGGGCCTCGCCTTTGAGGGGGCCTCGTCTCGTTCTCTACTCGGCCTCAATAAGATCCTGATCAAAATAATTTTAATTGTCAAATGTTATCACCGGATATAAATGATTGAAGACAGTTACTTCTGTATTAAATATTTTTATTTACAACGTTCACTGAGAATCAGAGGGAATATTAGTTTTATTTCTAAAGCGAGATGTGTCCAATTTATTGATAAGAATGCTGCTGTGGGAAGGACAGTCTCAAACATAACAGACACTCCTTTCAGTGACCTTTTATTTATTTGCACACATGAGTTAAGGATCGCTCATGGATGGACAAGAGATATACTTAAACCCCCTAAAGAAGTGACAAAAACACATTTCCTATTTTATGACAGGCGTCAGGGCTAATAAAAAGAGGGTTGAAATGACCCTGAAGGAAATCACATTTTTTCGAAGAAACGAGTGGCCTAAATCGGCAAAATTTTCCTTTAAATTTAATTTCTTTGAAGCAGCAAAAGGTAATTATGCTTTTGTTTTTGAATTGTATTTCTCTAGGATTTAAGATAATATACAAATATTTATATCACATAAAAAGTTAAAATAATATGTAATTTTATTTGCTTTTTTTACAGAGAGTGTCAAAAATAAAATCCAGTCTAAAAAATTTCTGGGTTTTTTTTCCTTTTCGTAAATTTTCTCTCTCTCCCCTCTGAACAACATAAAATAATCTCTTATATCTTTACAAAATTTTATATATAAATATTTCAGTGTAAATATTTATATATTTTTATATTGATTGATATGCATAAGTGCGCGCTTCTTTCATTTTGAATGCACTATGATCTTCCAAAAGAATTTTCGATGTGTATTGTAATTCAGAGAACTACTTATTTTCTTCTAATATGGAAAGCGTAATTTTACTCGTTTAAAAATTCAAATTACTGTCCTTTTTTTTGTTATTATTGGTACTCAAATAAAGAAAAGAACATTTATAAAACGAATATATTACAATACTACAGATTGTAGTAATGTAATATAAATGTAGAAAAACAATCATATAACAGAATCCTAGAATACAATTTGATAATTTGATACCTGTACAATGTATTAATAATTTGATACCTGTACAATCTATCGGGTGAATCACTTCTACCCGATTCTTGTACCATATCTCAGTCAAATATAACTAGCTCTAAAAGTCAATAACCTACAAAGAGAGACACTAGGAAAATCTCACACAATTATTTATTTAATAGCCTTGCAGTATAATATCTGATGTATATGTGCTCTCCTAGATAACACTCTAGATAGATTCACCTATTCAACCAATACTGAATTAATAGTGTCTGACCAAAATTTCTCCAATTGAGGTTGACTTGATTTCTTCACTTCACTACAATCACTATCACCCGTATTAACTCTTGATATCGTATTCCACCAGTAAGGCATATACTCAGCGCTAGTGCCACTCCGCTTCTATCTTCAAAATTTCCCTTTTCTTATATACTCTCCTATCTAGGTCACTTTACTTTATTTCTACCTGCCTCTAATTAGAATAATTACGTTTCATTTTGGTTGGGAAGAAATTGTTTAATTTATGCAATCAATCTCAATTAAAATTCTGGTATTTATGGCAACGAAAGGGCTGACTTTCTGGCAAAGACTGCCACGAAGCGGGAAATTGATCTTAATGTTAATATTCCTCAATCCTATTTTAAAAAGATTATGAGGGAAAGTGTCCTGAAATCATGGAACGAAATATATATTAAATCAAATACAGCAAGCATCACGAAAAGATTTTTTTCCAGACGTCAATATAAGAATGTCTTACCATCACTTCTTCACTAGCTTTAAAATTACGCAATTTCTAACAGGTCACGGTAACTTTAAAAAATACCTGAATAGATTCAATTTAAGTTCGAGTACAATTTTCAACTGCAGCGCCGGAGGTGATGAGGACATTGAGCACATTCTGTTTCTATGTTCAAAATTTGTCTCACAGAGAAATATTCTTAAATTAGCTTTGAAAAAATTAAACATTAACTGGCCTCCAAATTTTAGTAATTTAATTTCTAGTAAAAGTTCTTTTGTTCTTTTTATCAAATATATTGAAGATATTTATAATCCTTCTTAATTTTTGTTTGTACATTGTTTAATCACATGTTTTTGTTGTTTTTGCCTACTGTAATATAGTGATTTATACTTACTTCTGTAAGCCCTGTGTGATACTTAGTGGTACACAGGGACGTTGTTTGTTATTCAATAAAAAAAAAAAAAAAAAAAAAAAAAAAAAAAAAAAAAAAAAAAATTATTACGTATTGCTCTTAATTCTTAATATTTAATATTGATCAGAAATAAAAGATATCAAAATAAAAGAGTTGAAAATCCTATTTATTTGACTTCCTTTTCAATAATTCCAAAATTATTTAACTCATTGAAATCTATTTCAACTATGAATTTCCACAATAAAATAGGTCAGATGAATTACTTTAGTTTTGGTGTTGATCACTGATGTGATATTCCTCCATAGATTTAATGACTAAATGCATGATGTTTCTGCATGGGCGAGATTGAAAGAGATATTTAAAGAAAATATTTTTCTCAATTTTCGGGAACAAAATCAATCTTATTTTCTTGAATTTATAGTAATTAATTTTGTTCAAAGCATTGTGATTTAGCTGAAGTTCTGATACAAAGTTAAATTTGTTGAATAGTACAGTCATTTCACTTCGCAAGTGCTTCGATGTTCGAAATTTTGTGAATGATTAAACTAATACTGACTGAAATTTTATTTGATGATCTGGTGCATTTTATGATCCATTTCTTGTGACAGCAGGATTTTTCTTTCTTCCTTTTTCATTTCTATTTGAAAACTATATTCTAGACATGCGAACTTTGATTGATTCTTAGAATGCAGTGAAATAAACAGCTATTTTCTGATAGTCATTATTTCTAATCTCACAATAATTAAACACTATCGTAAACAATATTCTAAAGGATTTTCAATAAATTTAGAAATTTGAGTGCACGTTTTCTGGCTGCTAATACCATTTGGGGAAACAATATTATCTGTACAATAATGAAAACAATATAATTTTGCACAGACCCTCTAATGAAACGCAAAAATATTTGTCGAAAGAGCATCTGCTTAAGCTTTACAATTTTAACCAAGTCAAAATCAAATCATCACTTAAAATTCCTTAATAATTTCTTCAATTTGTTAGTTTCTCCTCATCGTTATATCAAAGCTAAGACAAATGATATTGAATTAGGACTGTATTGCATTGATCAAGGACATAATTTGTTGATAATTTAGCTTCTACAATCCGCTGCGGAGAATGGCCAAATTCATTTATATGCATCATAACCTCTATTCCGCTCAATAAATCACTATCAGTCCAAGTTACAATTTTAAAATCGCAAGTCCTGAAGCCACGATCTTAAAAATATTTATCAATTGCAATGACTACAGAGTTTTATGAGGAACTAAATATTTAAAAGTTAAGGATATCATCATGTACTGCAAGTTATGTAATTTTCGAAACCGAAGATGAACTTTGGAGTATATTTGTTTTGTTAATATTTCACCAGTAAAACAGGTTATTCGCAATGAGTTGCGCAATTTCTGAAACTGGTTAGATAACGTCGCATGAACTAATACTACAACTTTAATATTAAATTTATTGTATAATCTCAATAATTTTTATTGAACTGAACACTCTGAAAAATCAAGCTTAAAAATTTCCCAAATCACAAAGCCCAACAGGGCTAGGCACTCCATTAACGCAACCCCTCACGAACTAGTACCACGCCCATATTGATCCTCTCGCAATCTTAAGGACTACCAAAGATACCGCAGACCCTTTCTAGAACATTAACGCCAATAGTTTAGAAAATAATTACCTTTAATAAACCTCTTACATTTGACGTACCCTAAGACCTAGTCTAAAGCTAGATTCTGTACAATAACATGGCTCTGCTCTCCACTTCTATTAATTTCAATACGCCACATTAGAATTTTGTGAAACCAATTCAATAAAAGGAGCAACAGTCTCATTATTCCGCAATAAATTTTTCAAATTGCACTTCATAAGTCTTTAACCTTGACTAGAAATCATCTCTTAGTCATCAACTTTACCAGTCTCGACTGGTTGAACTAATCAGATTGCACCAAAGCAAATTGTAAATCAACGTCAGATAACATGAACTCAAAAATTCTTTCTAGATAGATAATAGAATGATTCATTTCAAAGATAATGTGCCTTTCATCTCTGTTTCACATGAAGAGTTATATTTTTAGTTCCTTTTAATGCACCAAAATTTAATCAAATTATTTGAGTCTCTGTAGAGATTAATCCTTTATGTATATCTTATTATATTTTGAATGTATTTTATGTACAATTCATGTCTAGATTGATTCTTTTACCCTTTGTAATAAATAAATGTTCTGCAACCAACCTAACTCCACACATAAACGAAATAAGCATTTGCTAGTCAATAAACTAAATTCGTTTAGCAAATTTCCATATTTCTACTTGAGAAAATGCTCAAAAGCAAAGGTTTCACTGTCTAGACCTAGCTTCACAGAATTAGGTCAGTTCTAGTAAAAAGAATATTTACCTTCTGATCTAATATGCTTTTTAAACTTAAATATGACAATTTTCTTGGAATTTTATTCTTCTTATTTAAAATGTAATTCAACTGATGATTAACAATTGATTTAAAATGTTGCCTTTGGTATACTTATGATGTGAAATGTAAAGGAATTCAGAGTTAGTTAATAGATCCTGTTATCAAATACTGTTAAGTATAGTAAAATAGTCAAAGATTTCTGTATCTTCACACGGTAGAAACAATGGACTGAAAAGTATTCTATAATTTTATGAAAGAAAACATTTGTTTATTAGTGGGATTTCAAAATGTTTAGATTGGTTTTGCATCACCATTATTATTTTTAGATATACAACATTATACAAATGTGTCTCATTGAATACTTATTATGCTAGAAAATGAGACACATATTAGTGATTAAATAAATGTATCGATCAAAAGTATGTATATAGATTCCCATTACAATTAGTTTGTAATAAAATACACGGAACTTTTGTAAATATCTAATTTAAAAGACAATTTAATCTGTAACATCATTTATTCTACAGAGATGATTAAAATACAGGAGTTCAAACGGACTGTTAAATACATACTGAGAGAAGAATTAATTTAATGCTGATATAAATTTGTGCTTAATATGATGACGAGGTCCGTCGCCAATAGCCCTCTTGCTTCTTCTAGTGCGATGTTGATAAAACAAATCAATCAATCAATATTAACCTGTGATATATTTTAATATTTCTGAAATAAAATCCTTTAAATACTTTATTTTACTGTTATTGTATTCTGATGCAAGAAAAATGTAATAGCATGTAGAGTTTAGTATTGTATAGGTAATGCAAGCCACGCTTGCATTACAATTTTATTTTTTAGTCTCAGAAATTGCATAAAAAATTACATCGTAGACTGCAAATATTTTTAAAATTTTATTGTACAGTTAAATGTTGTTATTGAAAGTTAAAATTATGTTACTTTATTTGTTTCTATACTTCACAGTATTTTAATTAAAACATTGTTTTTCATCAAATTACAGGTAATAGTTACTGCATTAATTTTCTTTTAAGTAATTGTTTTACTAAAAGATATTATCTTATCATATTTGAGAAAACATTTGATGCATAAACGATCCTTTAGTTTTTGTTGTTTGCTCTGTGGATAAAAATATTGAGAACAGATTACCTTTAAAAATTTGAATATGGAAAAATAAAAGTTACTACTTTCTTAATAGGCTGAGGATATTTCGATTCATTAAGGAAAATAAACAATACAGAGAATCTAAGAGCTATTCACTATAAAGCAGTTTCATAAGTAACAAATCTATCAATTGACAAAGATAACTCTTCTTGTTTCCTGCTGGCTACTGTTAATAGTCTACATGTAACTAACGGTAAAAAAAAGGGAGTAGTGATAAGTGATGCATTTAAAATATACTTTCATAAACCGAAGATAAACTTTATCTATATTTCATAAACCAATAATTTCCAAACTATCTTTTTATTCAAAATGAGAGCATCTAAGAAATTAATTTTTTATAATAAAGAGTTTTAAGAAAATAAACGCATTAATTAAAATTTAACTTGGTTTTTTTTGAAAATGGAATGTTGTCATATTCTCTCCGATCTCTAAAATATTTCACTTCTGGTAGAAAGGAATCGCTTCCAGAGCATTTAAGGTTCTAACTAAAATAAAATACTAACAAAAAATTGTGATAACATAGAATGATGAAATACTATCTTTTAAAGATTCTTTTATTTTTGTAAGTTAAATTTATTTTATTACAAAATACAGAGCGAGACAATTGGCTTAAATAAGATATGAAACAACCTAAAACTTTTACAGGAAATACTATTTAAGTCTAAGTAAACAACCATAATTTTTCAAGTCTAAAATTAATAATGTGGGGTTTGAAAAAGTATGAAGATTCTAATGCCGATGGTAAATTTTACCTGTCTAGAAGCTAGCAGCTTGATGGGTAGACAATGACGTGAGTGAGGAATTAGTAGACGAGTGCCGTCTGATTTCGTTTCGGTAAATATATTGTAAAACTTGAAACTAGCTAATTAAATTCAAATGATTCCTCATATGATCAGAATTAGAGGCTGGAGAAAATGTGAGAGAGGTTTCATAAATGTTTTTTTGTTAACTGTTGATAATCCTGCACAGTGTATTGTTTTGGTGGTGATGGATTCCTTCCACAACTCCTTCCAGAATGCATTTTCGGTACAATGACCAACTAGCTTTATATTTCTGAGAATTTTTTGGAGTTGTTGTCCTCTTACAGCTCAGAACTTGTCTACTCCCACATTCCTACTGGATACATACGCGGCCACAAGGCTAGAAAATTTACACTTTCTTACCACCCAATTGCACAGCTGCTCTGTGCAACTATGCTCCTAGTCCATCTCTTACGAATATGGGCCTCGCTTGTTGACACCACCCAACGTATTACACCAGATCAACTGGCAACGCGTGGAAAGATCTTGACTTCCTACCCTAACAAGATACCCAAGCCTCTTTCATTCAAATCGAACTATAACAGGGTATTGCCAGATGGGCACCTCAGCTCTAATTTCATCTTATTCCTCACCTGCACAGCAGAGAGCTGCAGTACTCACAATTTCACCCTTTGTACGGTGTGTTTTCTCATAAATTTTTGCCTTGCTATTTCTTATCAGCTTGGTGTTGCATTTTAAATGTTTCATATATTAATCAACGGTAGCCTGTTCATATATTAATCAACAGCATGTCTAATTGATTATGTTTTATGCTTCAGAGATAAGAAATATCTCTAATGCATTTCATAACTCCAAACATTTAGCAAAAAAAAAATGGAACTATTCTAAGTCAAAATATATGTTCCATATGATACATCTCTGTGTTCGTATAAAAAAACATGTGTTTTATGATAATGAGCGTTGCGCTACCTTGTATTTGGAGGGGGAGAGGGGCTTGAGGGATCAAGACGTTTCTAGCAAATGTCTTGTAAATATAGCAATTTTGAAGAATTTAAATTTTAAAAACTGAGAATGTCTATTATTCGAACTCATTGTAATATTTTTTTCTTTCGGTACTGAAGCTAACGATATGTTAAGAGAGAAACCACAAAAGAATTACAAAATAGTTAAATTTTGAAACTTTGAAGACAAATTTGCCGGAATATAAGCCCCATTTTTCTATTTTATTTTTGATTAAAGAAATATGTACAATTATCATTTCAGTATTTTATTTCAGAAGATTTTTTATTCCATTTCATCTGAGATTCATTTATACATCAAAATTTACCCTATATACAAGACAATATTCGTCTCTGGAGTATCAAATAATACTTTACCATTCCTTTCTGAAATGTCTAAGATACTCGTGTTCAAATTAATTTTTCGGTCCTCCTGTAACATTGTGTGAAGTTTGAGAGGAAGTTCAGATCAGGTGTCGCCTTCACCACTTGACTGATGCTTAAAATTACGAGGTCGAATCGCCACAATCTTTTCATATGGACAAACTAACTATCATTCAAAGTTGGGAAGCCATCGTAGAATGTATAAACAACATTTAAATGCGGTAGTAGTTTAGATCGAAAACTTTATTAATTATATTTCTATATTTGTGTACTTTTGATGATAATGAAGATAATCGCCAATTTAAAAGTCAGAAAAGATTTTTTTGAAAAATTAGATTTGTACGTATTGTAAACATATAATACTAATCAGAAGCAAGAAAAGCAAATCTCGGAACGATTTATAACGTAGCTTCACTTTTTCCTTTAAGTAACATAAACAGATATTTGAGATGTGAAAAATGAAAGACATTTTTAAAATTCTTGCCCTGTATGTGCATATTTTGTTTATTATAAATATAATCATCCACATGGATTTATCCTTTTTTTTACTCGTAAGATATACACCTCTTCCAAAGTACTTTGATTAGGATTAGTAACGTACTGTTAATGGAACTGAAAAGCAAATGAAAAATGTACTTAGTGTTCCTCATCTCACTGGCCATTTATATTCATGAGCCATAAGTTAATCCCATGAAATTTCTACAACCATTCTCAAATCTTATATTGTATTTATTTGAATGCAAAAAAGTAAATCCTGAGAAAGAAACAAAGAAAGTTTCGTGTAGATTTCATTTTCTTCGATTTTCAAAACTGTTTTTATCTCACTTTAATGATCTTTTGTGGCTTCTGATTTTAAAATATTCTAAAATAATTTCAAAATTGGAAACGAAACAATCTGGAAAATCTGCATATTTTTGTACTTTGGATGCCATTTTATATTTAGAATAGAATTAGCAAGATTTGAGGAGCGGAAATCGAAATTCGATAGATTAACATTACGTCCACGGAAATCAAAATGGCATAGACTTAACGTACATTTACAAAAATGTACAATGCATCTAGTGAGGTTTTTTCAGGTATATATGGATCCATTGGATGACTTGAGTATGTGATAATAAACCATAATTCTATTATGTCATCGAACTTGGAGCATTTCTTTTTCAAATACATTTATTAATATAGTAAAAGAATTAATAATTCCGAAATAAAAATTTTAAAATTTATTTGCAGCAATTATTTTTCTTGTGTAAATAAATGTCAACCAGACAACTTTAAACACTCTTCGATACAGATTTTTTTTTATTAATTCTTCAAAAATTATTTTTAGAATTTCAAAAAACTATATAATTATTCACGTTTAGTAAAGTTTGATATACAGGATCATATAGATAGTTTCTGTATATTTAGTTTAATGAATGTATATTTCTGATCTCTAATTAAAAAAAATAAAGTTAAATTGTTTGAGGGTTTAAAAGCAAAATAAATTTTGTAAAGTCCTTGGTGTTGAATCAAGGTTCCTACACACTAACAATGTAGTTCTATCGCAGTTAAACCTTGATAAAAATCACTTAACCCGTCAAGCGCTTGAAGTAATGAGGATGTAACAATTGCATAATAAGCTAAAGAAAAGGTCGTAATTAAATAGTAGTTTCTTGTCAAGCGCTGATAATAATGGTTACCATTATATCAATAACCCTAATCTATGAAGCGTTAGCGTAGGTTGAAAACTGAGAGGAAATTGATGACAATCTATATAAACATAATATATTAGCAAAGGCTCATCAAGTAATCAGATATAGCAAATACAATATGTTCTCATCAGCTACAGCTTAATAGTAACGATGTTCAGTATTTTTCAGTATCAAATAATCACTTACCAGAAAGATTGTATCAGTTATTTGTAACTGAATTCTTTTGTTAGTTTCTCATACCTTCTAAAACAATTCAATATGGTTACATGTCGAGGTCCATGCCACAGATACAAGAGAAAATGTAAAAAAATCTTTTATTAATAATAAATAGCTGGTTTTCGATTCATTTCTTGCAGTCTTAAAATGAAGCTAGATTAAAATTATTTTTTAATGCGATGTTGTTTTTGAAGATTATCCTCTGCCATAATGAAAATATTGATATGAGTGGGTTTCATTTTAAATTTTCAAAGCTACTTTTAGTCGTATTGGTACTTGTGTAAGATTGTCATCCAAAGAGTCTTAAGGTAAATAGGGAGCGGCCTTCAAGTCTCGTTGGGACTTGCTGAGGGGCGCCTGTCTCGTTCTTCTCATGACCTCACTAAGATCCTGATCAAAATAATTTAATTGTCAAACGACTACTGACATAAATGTTGATGCAGTTACTTCTGTATTAAATATTTTTTATAACGTTCAACTGGAATCAGGGAAATATTAGTTTTATTTCTAAAGCGATATGTGTCCGATCTTATTGATTAAGAATGCTCTGGAAGATTGAGTCTCAAACATAACGACACTTCTTCGGACCTTTTATTTATTTGCACACATGAGTTAAGGATCACTCATGGATGGATAGATACATTAAACCTAAACCAAAGTGACAAAACATCTATTCTATGCGACAGCGTCAGAGCTAATAAAGAGGGTTGAAAGGACTCCTGAAGGAAATCACACTTTTATCGAAGAAACGAGTGGCTACAGTTCTAAAGTGCATCTTTTTTTAAATTTCATCTCGAAACAAATGTAAATGTATGCTTTGTTTTGAATAGTATTTGCATGGGTTTTAAGATAATATACAAATATTTATATCATAAAAATTAAAATATTAACAATTGTATTGCTTTTTTTCAGAGAGAGTCTAAAAACATCAGTCTAAAAATTTCTGCTTTTTTTTTTCTTTTTGTAATTTCTCCTTGAATAACATAAATGATCCTTATCTCTAGAAAATTATATATAAATATTTGCAGCGTAAATATTTATATATTTTTAATAATGGGATGTCATAAGTGCGAGCCTTTCATTTGAATGCACTATGATCTAAGAATTTTCGATGTGTTTTGTAACTCAGGAACTTCACGCTATGTGAAAGGTTATTTTACTCGTTTAAGAATCTCAAATGGCTGTCCTTTTTTTATTTTTTTTGTGTACTCAAATAAAAAAAAGAAGTTGAATGAATATATTACTGCACAGGATTGCTAGTGGCAATTAAAATTATAAATGAATAGAAAAAACAATCATATAACAGAATCTAGAAGCTAAATTGATAATTTTATACTTGTACAAATGTATTAGAGGTGGAGAATCTTCACCTACAATTTTGTGCCATATCTCAGTCAATATAACCTAGCTCTAAAAGTCATAACCTACAAAGAGCACAAGGAAAATCACACAACTATTTATAATAGCCTTTATTACATATATCGATGACTATGTGCTCTCCTAGATAACTACTTAGATAGATTCACCTATTCACGAATACCCGAATTAATAGTGTCTTACCACCTCAATTAGGTGTTGGTTTCTTGACTTACTACGATCACTATTGCCTTGTATAACTTTGATATCGTCTTCCCCAGAAGCATATATCAGCATAGTGCCACTCGGCCTCCACTTCACTGTTCCCTTTTACTTATACTCTCCATATCTGGTCACTTCACTTTATTTCACCTGCCTCTATTAAAATAATTTCGTTTCATTTTGGTTGAAGAATTGCTAATTGTATGCAATCAATCAGCG
>BMAW01013625.1:32459-57598 GCA_019974015.1 Nephila pilipes
AAAAAAAAAAAAAAAAAAAAAAAAAAAAAAAAAAAATCTCAATTAAAGACCCCTAGGTAAGTGAAGAGAAAATGAATAGCCAAACGTCACAAGAGTAAACATAAAAAATGGAGAAATTCTCGTAGTGTATTAGACCCCTCACTAGAAAATTTATATTTATATGTGTATGTTTAACCAGATTTTTCTGCAGAAAATTGAAATTTATTACATATACTTTAAAACTTATAATGTATTTATACTTTATCATTTATTAATACTTTTTTACTTGCTAATACTTTATAACATATTGGTATAAAATACTTTTAATGAAAATTACTTACATAAATATAATTCTCCTAATTAATAATGTTCTCCTAATTAAAAATTGTTCCTTAATTTTTGGATTATATGACTTCCAAAAATTAAGGAACAAACTATCATAATTAATTGTTTCGTTTGATAAGCATAACAACAAGGAAGAAATGAAACGTTTTGAAAGTGGAGCTGCGAAACGCAAAAGATTGTAGGAAAAGCAGGAATCTATTGATAATTTACCGAAACTCCCCCAATTTTTCAATCATACAAAATCTACATCTACACCTATCTCTACCACATCTATCTCTACCACTTTTTTTCTATCAGTATATCCAATAATGTACCTGAAATGGAAGGACAGGGAGGAACACTAAACAGGGAAAACCTACTGAAATAAGTACAATAACTGATGACGTTTCAAATATTTTTATTGCATGTTCAGATTCAGGGCTGTGGTCTTCGTATATCGACAAGAATTCACAGTCTCACTGGATTGAGAAAGATCTGTCAGTTTGTTCCAACAAACAATGATTTTGAAAAATCGGCACGAATATACAATGAACCAAATGATAAAACTAAAACAAAATACCTGTCTAAGATGTTGTTCAAAAAAGAGTTACCTAGTGGTGAGGTTACCGGACCGGAAGAGTTACCGGAGAATATACCGTGAATGGCTAGTATATTCTCCGTCACTAGGAAAAGTATACTGTTTCGTATGTATATTGTTTTCATCTACCAATTCTACATTCAGCAGTAATGGATTCAATAATTGGAAGCATGCAAGTACGGATATTTCCCGCACCTGAACACAAAAAGTTTATGATGAACTACCACGGTCGATTCCTGTTATCTGGTCGTGTGGACAACCAACTTATTATACAATTCGATGAAGAACGTCATTATTGGAAAGAAGTGCTAAAGAGAATAGTGGCTGTTAAATAAAATTCTTAGCATCAAGAGGATTACCTTTCAGAGGGAAAAACCAAACTATAGGTTCTGTGAATAACGGAAATTATTTAAGCACTTTGGAACTTCTAAGTAAGTTTGGTTCATTTTTAAATGAACATATTAAAAAGTACCTCAATTCTGGAAAAGGTAATCCTACTTATGTATCAGCTACAATTTGTGATGAATTCATTGAAGTCATGGGGCAAAGGTCTTGGAAACAATCGTCACTGAAATACAGAAAGCTAAATATTATTCTATTTCTGTTGATTTTACCATAGATGTGACTCTTACTAATCAAATAACTTTTATTTTATGGCATGTCCCAAATGATGCACCCTTTGAGAGATTTATGCAGTTTATTAATATTAATGGACATACTGCAAAGTATCTGAAGGATGTTGTGGTTTCATTTTAGGAAAATAATAACTTTTCCTTTAGTGTGTGATTGTAGAGGTCAGTTATACGACAATACCTCCAATATCTGGAAAATATTGAGGATTGCAAGCTCAACTTCAAGAAGAAGAAAAAATACGCTCTATACGTACCATGTGCAGGGCATTCTTTGAATTTAATTAGCGTCTAAGCTGTAGAATGTAACTATAATGTAAAAATTTACTTTGATTTTGTCCAAAATCTTTACAATATTTTTCTCATCGTCAACACATCGTTGGAATATACTAACATTAAATTTGTGAGCTGTGACAGAAATAAAAATGTTCTGAAAGTCCTATTAAAAACACATTGGTCAGCATTAGCAGATGCAATTAAAGCTTTAAGCTCCGGATATTCAGAAATTGTCATGAGCCTGTATTGCTTAATTAATGATGAATTACAGGCAGAGGAAACTCGACTATCTTCTAAAATATTAAAAATTAAGATGAATGAATTAGAAACTACTTTTTTAACTATCCTTTGGAATGACATCTTGACACGTATTGACAAAGTAAATCTATTTCTCCAGTGTAAAAATATGGATTTTTCGAAAGTTTTAAAATGATTAAAATTGTTAATGATATATATATAAACCAAAAGAGACTTTTTTGACTATTATGAGTCAAAAGCCGAGAAAGAATTCTTTATAAAAGAGTATCAAAGTGTTCACAAGCGTGTAAGACCACGCCGTTTTAGGATAACTTTCCTTAAAGGAGACACCGACACAACATTTGAAATCAGCCACAGCCAGAAATTTAAAATAGAAACCTTAACCAATAATCGACTCTCTAATTTGCAATAGCAAACGCGTAGTAAGAAATATGGAGCTTTTTGAAATGTTTGGATTTTTTTTAAATTTTTCTAATTTGGTTGAGACAGAAATTAAAAAAAGCGCGCGAGAAAATATCAAAATTTTACGATAAAGACATTGAGGGAGAGGAACTGAACTTGGAATGTCAACATTTCAAGTCATATATGATCATTGATGGCGAAAAGCTGAAGAAGAAGCAAAGAGAAGAAATGGAAAAAAGAAAGATTAATAAAAAATTAAATTCAACAATTGCAGATGAAGATGAAGAACAGTTGTTGGATGATAAGACTGCACAGGATCAACACACTCCATACATACATATATAATGAAAGATTATTCAGTGTTTCCCAATATTGAAATAATAATGAGAATTTTCTTATCAATGATGATAACTAACGCGAGTGGAGAGCATTCATTTGCAAAACTCAAACCAGTCACACAAAAAAATTGAAAATCGTATGACTCAATCACGTTTGAAAAATTTAAGCTTGATGAATAGTGAAAATGAAATATTATGAACAATTGATTTTGAAGACCTAATTAAAAAAAAAAAAATGATTTTGCGAATTTAAAATGAAGAAAACGAATATTCCCATAAAACCTCATTTTACTATGGATTGCTTTTATTGAACTGTACATGTATGTATACCAGATTAGATTAAAGGGTCGCAGGTGGGGTCTATTTTTTCATAAGGGTCTAGGGCCTCAAGAAGTCTTAAGACGTCCCTGATTGCATCGACTATGAGAGTTGGCGCACTTCCACCCAAATTTACACCAATCATTTCCAATTCAATCCTTGTTTGGTGACATTTTTTTTGGCGCCCCGGGGACGAAAGGGATTGACGGAATTTAAATATCTACCCTTTGTATTGACATTTACTTGGGTTGGATTCTATTTCAACCCCCATCTTGACAACAGAAAACAAAATGGTGCTAAAAAATGCAATACATTATTCAAAATGACAAACCTTGTAATAATGCATCCCTACCAGATCCTACTATTATGCAACCTACATGGCAATGTTTGGCATCAATGGGTTTTCCATTGCATGTGGCCGCAGTAGCCTAAAAGTCATAATCGCGAATTCGCGGCAGGCATTGTTTCTGTCGATTCAAGGTTTCGAGCCCTGGTGTTACGAAAAGCTAATGCACGTTAAATCTATCTAGGTTCCAAATCCTCCCTTGGGGTAGTGTGGAAATATGAAGAAGTAGGTGCCAACCAATAAGTCGTTCTCCTCACTTGATTGAAGTTCAAAATTACGAGGTTCGTCTCCAATTACCCTCTTGTTGTTTCTAAGTGCAATGTTAATAAGCCATCAATCAATCGTTTTCCGTCACCAAGACCAGGACTTAAATTGGATATTACCCTTATCTGAATTAGATCTGAAGCGTTTTTGTTCTTTTACTGGTTGTTTCTTCAATTTTACTTTAGTTGTTTGATATTCTGCGATTAATGACTTTTTTTTTTTTTTTTTTTTTGGGCTTCTACCAGCTGACTTATTTGTTATAAGACAAACATCCAGCTTTCTATTACTGCACGACACAAAGATTTGCTAACCTAAAGCATGTAATCAAGATTAAGCCTCGTAATTTTGAATCACGGTGAGATAACGAGGTCGACACCTGAGCAGGCACTCTACTCTCCCCTTCTATATTACGCCAATGGCTTAGGTAAACTTGAATGGTGATGACCTAAGAAACAGGTTGTGGTGTTTCTAATTTTATTTCATACAATGTACCACCTCATCATTACAGAAATTTTTAAAAATTATGATTAACTATCGTATCTTAAAAAGATTATTAAAATTTAAAATTATAAATATTAATGTTAAAAAAAATTATTAAAGCTTCTTAAGAAATCTTGAAACAAGGCAACTCTTTTGGCTTAAATTTTTTAATTGTTTAACCGTACGGTGCGAAATGACGAGCGAATTGGTAGATAGCACTTAGAAGAAATCCCAAATTCGAAAATTAAACACAGTTATTATTTAATTTGAAGAATCAAGAAATTTTCAACTAATTTTGAGAAATAACTCAACGCCATAAAATTTTCAATTATACAAAAGTTATGAAAGAATGAAAATTAAATCAAATAATTCGGAATAAAAACCAACGTTTTTAAAAACAATGTTTTTATATGGTGGCAAAGTTTATTAAGAAAATTATTAAAATATTAGTTAAAACTGGTCGCAAATATCTAAATATTGCATTGTTAGGCAAATAAGAACGGTTCCCAAAATTTCAGAGCTCTAGCTTGATCGGAAGTTTGTTAAATTAACAATAGACAATTTGATGACACACTGATACACATACATACAGACACACACCAAGTGAAATTCAGAAAAACGTTAAAACTAACTAAAATTAATTAATCCGGTAAATTAAATGGTTGGAATACAGTTTAGTCAAACCACTCTTGGAGACAGGAATTATTTGGTGGTATTTTGCCAAATGTTGCTAAATTGGTCCGCGAAGCGGACTTAACATTCAGCCAAAAAAAAAAAAAAATTTCGCCAAGTTTGGCAATTATTCAAATTGCGCCAAGTGATTGGGCTAAACTGCATTATTTAAAAATATATATATGAGTTAAAACTTGTAGCAAACGTCTAAATATTGCATTGTTAGGCGAGTACGAACGATTCCCAAAATTTCAAAGCTCTAGCTTGATGAAAAGTTGGTTAAATTAACGATCGAAAATTTGATGACACACACACACCAAGTGAAATTCAGAAAAACGTTGTAAAAATTGCAAACTGTATAGAAGCAACACGGGCGGATGAAGTTATTTTTTGGAAAAGAAAATTGCATGAAATGGAGTCAGAGTAATTAAATTTAATGATAACAGATAGACTATTCATCAAAAAAAACAACATGTTAATAAAATTATTCTGGAGATTTTCCTTTTGATAATCAATGAAGTTTTTGATGTGCAAACGTTTTCAAAAAGTTAGATAAGCTTAAACTTTACTGGGTTTTTTTGAAAAACGTTACTCGAGGCGCCATCTATTGATGAAACGAATGACTATTTGAAATTTAGAAATTAGAAAATAATTGTGGGTAAGTAAGCAAATATGTTTCCTTAAAATTTGAGCTCCGATAACAATAATCATAATATCAAACATGACTCGAGATATTCAAGTTAAAACGCTAATTATCGTCCTAACACATGGAATTGTATCTGGCAACAGCTACGTGAGATTTGCTTTCTTTCTTTTAAAGATGGAATTAGTCGATATTGTTTTCTTCAATGCTAAAAATACGAGAATTAAACGTATTTTGTTATAGTTGGAAAAGGATTAATATATTATTTTTTGTTTGAACTTTTATTGATTTTACACAGGGAGGAGTTAAACAAACTGATCAGGGAATAAAAGGTAATGTTAACATATATTTTCTTTACTAATTGCTGTTGGATATTCCTTGAAACTAACCAAAACTTATCATTTGGAATTATGTGAGTTATTGCACGATTAAAGAAAAAATTGAGTTTCAAATTTACGAGCGAAGTAAATAGAAATTAAGAATCTGCAGAATTAGCCCAGATGTCGTCTATGTCCCTTGATCACTAGTGAGAATGAAGAGGTTTGTCGAAAAAATAATTTTTAAAGTGATGATGATTGAAACAAAACTTTTTTTGAGCTCAAGCGGTATATTCCCGGATTTGGTGTTATTTTTAGGAGTGAGAGAAAGGAATATAATAAATTTGTATCATCATGCTGCTTCCGAATCAAAATTTGAAAGTAATTTAAACATTTCAAAATATGTTGCTTAATATAATAAATATCAGCTTTTTCAATTAGTTTTTTCAATTGAATATCGCAGAATAATATCACAGGGAGAAGCTTGTTTTAAACCAAAATTGCTTTTTTCCTGTTTCAATCATTTTTTCCTCACCCCACCCCCCTCATTATTTTTATAAATTAAGAAAAAATGTTTACTGGTTTCCGGTATTACACAGACTTCATGAAGTTGAGAATTTGTTTACTTAAAAATGAATGGTAAATTGCTTAAAGGAAGATTCTTGATACTAGCTCAGATGTAGAACTCATCCTCTGACCATGGTTCAAAATTACGAGATGTATTGGTTGTGGTTAGCAGACATTTTGTCAGGCAAAAATAAGCAGAGGGAAAACGTTTAATGAGTCGTATGTAAAATCCCGTCAACCATTTTCGCCAAACCAGAAAAATAATTTGTGTCTCTAAAACGAATTGAAATTATTGGAGTAAATTTTGGGCGGAATCACATTTATCGTCGCTGTCGTCAGGATCTTACACATGTACCCAAATTTCGAATAATATTTGATTTTTTCCCAGAACAATAACAGTGATTGGCTAAGAAAGTTAGGCATTAATAACCCTTTTATAAAAGTGCTTGTGTGGGTTTTTTTTTAGATTAAGTGCATATAACTTCTTTTGTGTTGCAAATATTTTAATTTTGTTTTCTGAATTGAATTCAATATTAAATTATCTTTAAGATGATACATATTACTTTGCATTTTGTGAAACGTAACATTTTCGATAAGCACACAAAGTTAAAAAAAAAATTAAAATGTCCACAATTTTAGCCACCACTGTGTGTGTGTGTAAAAATTAAACAGCAAAATTTCAATTCAATCGGATAAAAGAAAATGGGTTACCTTTCGAATACAAGGAGTGCAAAGCCCCCCCCCCCTCCCAAGTCGGTCATATATAATACTGAACATATCCTAATATTATATTTTCATCTATATGAATGTTGCCTATTTTCATATCTCAGTTTGAAAGGAAGCTGACGAATTACTTGAAGCAACAGGGTAAAAAATGTATGTTTTACAGAGGTATGTGAATAAAGATTTAATTTTGAAAATGGTTAAATGTTCAATTTGCATTGATTATATAAATTTATTCGCCATCGTGGAACTAAAAAAAATTCCTTTTTGTAATAATCTTATTGCGTAACGTTACTATAACAATGTTGTATAAATTTCTATAAAGTTTAATTATTTTATACTTTATATTGTGTTATAATATATAAATTAAAATAATTGTAATTAATTATATATATATATATATATATTGCATGCAATTAAAATTATAATTAAACATTATAATTATTAATATTTACAATCTTTTATAGTGATAATATATCACTGTAAATCATAAATAATTCTAATTCTAAATAATTTAAATTTTTCTCATAATTTTACTATTATTAATAATTATTATGAATCGTTATAAATACTTTTGATCAAATACTTCTCTTTAACCGGACATCTTAATAATTGCATATGCTCCGAGTAAAATCATTCCAATGCTTCTTTTCCTGCATATACATTGTTAGTATAATTTCTCATTTTTTTTTTGTTTCCGCGAAATTAATAATTATGACTTTTTGATAATTTTGAGTACCAAAATTATTGAGACATTTAGGTAAATATCCCATTCATTATTTAAATGATCTGTGGGATGAATTACGTATCTCATGTTACCGCGAGCAAAATTTTTATATAAGTATTTCGAAATAAGTTTCAGGCTTTTGTCCATCTTTCACTTTCTTTGTTGAATGTAACTTCTATTTCATCATACACGACTACAACGGAAAAATTTAGAGAATATATATCATTTCCGTCTTCGTCTTTAACATTAAGACTTCCATTTAAATTAGAAGTTGCGATAGCCTAGTGGTCATGGTCGCGGCCGGTGGTTTTCGTCGAGTTGTGGATTCAATCCCTGATGCTACTAAAGACCCACTACGTAGCCGGGGTATCTTAAATCTGTTGAAGCTCAAAGCCCTCCAGTTGGCGAGGCGTGGGAGTTTGGAGATGGAAGTGCCAGGTCAGGCGTGTTCCTCGTCACTTGACGGAGGCTTAAAATTGCGAGGTCCGTCACCAATAGCCCATTTGTTGCTTCCCAGTACGACGTTAATGATATAATCACTATCTCCATTTAAATTATTTGTATACGAAATCACGTTTAGGATTATCATAAAGATAATATTCGTTTCCATTCTTATCTGTCACATAAATAGATGCATTATGCATGTATTTTGAATAAGCAACATACCCGTTTAAAACGTAAATATTGAATGTGAATTCCGAATTATTTTTATGCCTAGGATGATACTTTATACCCGAGTTATCTTTGGCAAAAGTCATATAAAATTTTCCAAATCAAAAGCGAATACAGTAATATCTAAAGGGAAATAATATTAGTTTCCCATATCGTCTTTTAAAATGAAAATCATAAACATAATTCTTCACGAAACAGGTAAACCATAACTTTAAAGATATGCAATTATCTAGTTAATGAAGAGTTGCTGTAGGCAAAATTTTATATATATACATCCAACTCTTTTTTTATACACGGTCTTTTTTTACACGATTTTGAAATAACACGGGTCACCAAAATAGTTTCTTACACGAAATTTTTGTTCTAACACGAATCCCTTCCCCCTCCAAAAAAATCTTTTCTAATTTTGACAATGTAATCAAAAGACGGTCAGTTTATGCCTACACATGTGATACTCTCACATGTGACATTTAAATATATTTTAGACTCAGAGGAAGAAAGAAATTTGACTGTTGTGAAAGCATGGAGAAAGTTTACGATTATGGATTGTAACTATTACACATAAGTCTTTTGCCATCTGACAGTTGCACCGATCGACCTTAAATGCTTGTTGGGGAGGGGGGGATTGCCGGCATGCGTCAAAAGTAGAAGTTTCGTAGTACAAAAATCATCTCTGAGTTCTAAAATAACTATCAAATGCAATTAATGGTGAAGGTTTTTACAACATGCAAAGGGACTCATCAAATAACTGGTGCTAGGGAGCCCTTTGGTTGAGGACGATTTGATCTAATTTATGACAGTTTATGATAATATGGAAGTTGATAATGACAAAGTTGAAAATAAAGTTCAGCTATTAACGGCTGATATAATAAGCGAGGACTAGAAATTTGCTACTAGTATGGAAAATTCTCTTACTCATGATTCTGACATTGAGTGTAAAATTTCAACGTAATCTTAAGTTTTGTGTAGCAGGATATCAAGAATTATATAAGCTACTTGAGAGACCAAACAAACGGACTTAGTAATAGCAACAACAAAAACCAACAGAGGTCGTTATTACCGAACGAAATTCTTCATTTGAATCAAAGCCGACGGTTGTGCTCGACATATCTGACACATCTATTGATGATAGCTTTACTGATCCAGTTTGTAAATCAACGTGAACGCTTTTTATCAAGTAATGACGAATAGTTGTTAATTAGTTTTATTCCTAATTTCAATTTGAATTTTTATATGTTGTTACGTACTTATAGACTGAATTTTCACCGTATACTAATTTTAATTTTTTTTGTAATAAAAATGAATTATTTTTGCTTTATAAATATGAAATATGGATTTCATTATTCCATTTTGGCACGATTTTTTTAGAAAATGTTTAGAATTTTTTTCATCTTACATAATTTTTTAAAGTTGTGGAACATATCCCCAAATTTACCATATATCGCATGTATTTTTTACATGATTTTTTTTGCACGTTTTTCTAAGGAACGTATCTACCGTGTAAAAAAAAAAAAAGAGTTGGGTTTATATATATATATTGGGTAACGACTTAAGCTTTGGTATATACAAAAACCTTGTTTCAGTGCCATCTAGCGATTGTCGAGTGATTTAAATAATCCTTATAACGTAGGTTAATCAATATACAACTATTAATCGAGAAAAGCGCTAAAATTAAAAAAAAATCGACTATTTCCACTTTAACATAAAATAATTTTCTATGGGCTATAACTCTTACTCATTTGTCCGATAAAATTAAATTTCCCTCTTTTGATTCTGCATATTGAAATCTCTTTAAAATTCTATTGATTCGAAAAATAAAATCTTTAGCAGAATATTTATTATAAATGTCATCTCCCAAATCATTCTTTGCAAAATATTTTTGTTTTTTTCATAATATTGATTTAAATTTTCATACGTTGCATAAAGTTAATCTAAATAACTTTTTTTTATTCATATGAATTTCTTTTCTATCATTATTTTTGTAGCGCATTTCTTTTTCCACATCATCCATAGCATAAATTTCATAATTTATTCCGATTTTTTCAAATTTATTGGAAAAATATTCATTTTCATCAACTATTCTAATATAATATTCATGAACTAAGTAATAATGATCTTTTCTAGAAATATATTTATAATTGTCTTTGAAATCCATTGCATCACATTGGACCAATCTCAATCAGTCTGTACATAAATGTAGTTTAAATTTTCTTTTTCTGTATAAATTCGTCCACCACTTGAATCTTTTGCATAAATTTGACCAGTTATTTTTTTCATACCTTAATACATTTCACATTAATATTAATATATTATTTTCATTTAAATCTTTATCGAATAAAAAAAATCTCGTTAATTTTTCATATCCAAGTTTACCATTTTCATCAACATAGTATTTACACATTACTCATATTTTAATCCTTCGAATGAGATCAATTGATTTTTAATGGGCATGAATCGTGTGAATTTTAATTTTTGCAATTTCTTTTACATATTTTCATATCGCTTTTGAATGAATTTTTAAAACTGGGACACAATAAAAATTCTCCAATACTAATGTTACCTCGGTAATATTTTAAAACTTTAAAACATTTTTACAAATCCGTTAATGCTTAGTGACTATTTAAACTAGACGTCATGACCCCGAGGCCCCCTAGTGATCTTTTTCTTCCCCATTTGGTTTACTGTCTTTGGTAAACACGGGTGACGCACTCCCGGGTTATCCTAGCGATTATTCTCTATTTTCGACCCTCCTTCTTGCCAACAAATTTTTGTCTTTTTTCATTTCTTTCCACAGTTACCACAGTCCACAGTTACATCTTGTTTGGCGCAGCATAACCATATCTGGATCTAGCGCCAATAAACTTTACATTCACTCATAAACTAGAAGATAAATCAATAACAATTATAATTTCAATTTATATCGGAAGATTTTTTTTTTTTAATCTTTGGAGGAGGGGGGTTCTTGAGTTAATTGTTACAAATACATTTTTTTTATTTAAAAGATATTTTAAATTACACAAAAAATTATCTGAAATGATATCAGAATACGTTTTCCTAATGCTTTAAATTTAAATGGTTTGTAAATGCAATCACTTCTCCAGCATGATTTGGTTTTGATACAAGCTCACCAAATTCTGGATAAAACCATACTAAGTCATCACAATATAATTCTATATTGGATTATTTAAAGCGTATTTCAATGTGCAAATCCTTAAGCAATACACCTAAATAATATTAAATTAAATTGTTTCTGGTGTCTAAATTACCACAAATAAGTGTGATTCAACTTTGTTTAATTTGTTACAATAATTGATGCACAGAATCCATTTTTGCAAGAATGGGTATGAAATTCTTTTTTCTATTTTGAAATCTAAAATAATAACTCAGATATTTTTTCTCTTTTACCTTCATTCAAATGTTTGAATAAATACAGGGTGTATGTAAATTCATGGGCAACAATTTGAGTAGTGATAGAAAACATTCTAAACAAGCAATTTTCACCCTATAATGCATAAACGGAGAGCAAGCACAGCGCTGTAATGGAAAGCAAAACATGCCAATTTTCTTACACATCGTCTACAATCCATGATATAAATGACGATGTGTAAGAAAACTCGCGCTTTACGCTTTTCATTACAGCATCATCTAGCGGTTCGTGGCCGCGATAGCCTAGTGATCGTTTCGATTTCGTGACCGGTGGTTTTCGTTTAGTCGCGGGTTCGAGCCTTGGCTGCCAAAAATCCGCCGTGTAGCTGGGGCTGTTGTACGTTAAACCTGTCGGGGTGCAAAGTCCACCCATTGATGCGGAAGTTAGGAGAGGGGGTGCCAGCTCAGGTGTCGTTCAAGTCACTTGACCGAGGCTCAAAATTACGAGGTCCATCGCCAATAGCCCTCGTGTTCCTTCTAGTGCGACGTTAATAAAAACTAAACTAAAAATAAAAAAAATCCGTTTAGCAGTTCACCACTTGCTCTCCGCCTGAGCATTGTAGGTTGACAATGGCTAGTTTAAATGTTTGTTTTTTTTTTATCACCCTTTAAATTTTTACCCGAGTTTCGAAACACCCTCAAGATTCTATTAACTATTTTTGTGGTGGTTATGTCTGTTATTCTATGAGAGATCTTTTTTAAAAAATTTTACTAGTGATACGTTTTTTTTTTTTTTTTTTTCTTTTGGTCCGAATTTGGGCATCAGTAAATTTTCTATTGGATTCAGATCTGGAGGCAATATCAGTTCTCTTTGAGATTGTAAAGTAATTATTTTCGATGCATTTCAAATTCTTCATACTTTATCACTATGTATCAAACGGATGTAAATAGAATTTAATCATTTTTTCCAATTTCTTCTCATATCTGAGGAACCTAACCTTCCTAATATCTTGGAATAATATATAAATAAAATGCCAGACTTCAAAAATTATATTTAGATAACACACAATTATTTACAAGTACTTTGTAAATAATCCTTTCAATCACCAACAATTTTAAGTATCTTGGTGAGAATTGTATTAATACTTCTTTTGCAAGAAATTTTTAAAATTTTCTGATTATAAACATTAACTTGAAAAAGTTTTGTTATTTAACCTAAAACATACGGTATATGTGTTGTATTAAAACTATTTTGGTCAAAATATCTGTTTTATTTGGTTGAAAATTAAAAATATTAGAATGTACAAATAATTATTTTGCGCCAATTGTAAATTCTTTCATAATATTTAATTCATTTGGCTTTATTTCAAACAGTATATTAGTCTGTATGACAAAAATAGTACCTTAGGAATCGGTATTTTAAATTTCAAACGAGTTTAGTAGTTTAAAGATTTTTGGGAAATAGATTTATGTTTTTGGCAATTGATTCATGCCATTCATTGTTCACTGATACCTTTCTGTCAATTTTCCATTTTCATCCGAAGTTTCCATATCTATAAATAACACGTCGTTCTTTTTGATATCTAGCCATACTTTTAATCACAGATCATAGAAGATATGAGATATCCTTATATATAATTGGAGCTCTTTTAATGCGAGTTTAGTTTAGTTTTTTATTAACGTCGCACGAGTAGCAACACGAGGGCTATTGGCGACGGATCTCGTAATTTTGAACTACGCTCAAGTGACGAGGACGACATCTGAGCTGGCACCCCTCCCCCTCTCCTAACTTCCAAACCACGCAAACGGGGGGACTTTGGGCCCGACAGATTTAACGTGCATCAGCCCCGGCTAAACGGCGTGTCTTTAGCGGCCAAGATTATTATTTATCATCGAACCAATAAAGGAAAGGGATTCCAGTGCCAAGAGAAAGTGTTCATCAAATGAATTCCTCCAGATCATCGTATCCACCAGATTCGTCTAAAAGGAATCCTAATGCTCTTCACAAGAAATCGGCCAAGGAAACTCTTCGCGCTTTCTATAATAATGATTTTTTAGGCACAAATTGTTTTTAAGGATTTGCAGATACAATCATTTCATAAATATCCTTTTTCCTCAAAATTTTTAATATTTTGTTTATTTTTTAAAAATTGTTATTTTTATTCACAAAGTCACTTAGCAATCTGAAATCGAATGTTGGTAGAACACATGGTTCTAGCATTGAATCCTTCGTATCCAAAAATTATTTATTCTCAAAACACGGTGAAAACAGGACGACTTAGAATTTTAGGATTGACGTAGCGTAAATGTCTCTTAGACATTCCTCTCGCCCTACAGGAGGCAGGCAATGAACACTTGTCAATTTGCTTTTTAAGGGTAGGATAAGGTAATTATTAAGGGTAGAATACTTTTACTGCTCTAGCATTCAATAAGAGATGGGGGTTTTCAACGATAGCCTTTCGATTGGATTAGTGTGACGTAACCAAAGCGATTTAATCCAGATCAATTGGATATTGCTCGTCTTCATTACTTTTGAACGTTGAATAGATACGTTTATTTTTTTACTGGGATTTTTTTCTATTCTGTTTTTCTTTCTGTTTGAACAACCTGTTATTTTATTAAAAAGTAATTTATTACTTTTGTGTTGTATCTTTTACCAAAATTATTTTAGTTATTCCTTTTAAGAATGGAGTATCTAACAAAGCTGTTTTGAGAATTTAATTAATTGATAAATAATTTTGTTTAAAAATAATTTAACTTCATTTAATTTCATACAGTATTTCTACAAGAACTATGTAGAATATACGAGTTTAATACCTGTAGAAATGTATTTGTTCTGGAGTTATGGATTCCCTTTTTCCTAATTTTCCTTTAATTAAGAATATCTACAAAATAAATTGTTGTGCTAATTCGGTCAACATGACAATTTTTTTTACTTATTTATAAAACTTCAGATGCTCAAATACACCCATTTTTTCTCCTCAGAATAGATATGGCTGCACAGATTAATTTATACATTTTTTAAAAATGTATCTATCAATTAGAAGAATTCAAGTGATTCTTGGAATTATTTAGTTTAGCTAATCTATTAGATTACACTTAATGAATTATACTCAGATAATTTTCTCAAAAATAATTCATATTAATGTTTTTCTTTCTACACAATATCAGTGAACAAATGTAAAATAGCAGAATTTGATTTTCTGTAACAAAAAGACCTGTTCAGTGTTGTTTTGGTAATACACACTTTTGCTAATGTTTTATGTAATTATTAAAGTTCAAACTGCAATGAAAAGTCTTTAAATTAACTATAATTCTTAACTTAAAATATGTAAAATGTAAAGCCCCCAGAGAAATTATAGCACTTACATTAAAAATTCATTAATGACTTGGCCAGACAATTGAAAATGTTCTATTTTAATTTTTAATTATAAAAAAGCAAATATAACTGCATACAAACTGTTCATTCACAACATGAATTACTACTTCAAAATAAACTGCAAAATTTAATTTTCAATTAATATAATTTAAATTTTACACTTTTCTTTTGAATGCATGCATCAGTTACATGAAAATAAGTTATATGCAGATTTCCCCCCTGTTACTGAATTAATCCTTTATTGTTTAATTATATTTTTGTAACAGTAATTACTTGCAATAAAATTATAAATGCACAACTTATTTTAAAATTATGAATAATTAAAATTATATTTAGAATTCTGTAAACACAAAATTTAGCAAGTGTTTTAGTAGTGAATAAAACTTCTGAGCACAAAAAGTATTTTGTTTTTCTGTAATTATCAGTGTATAGCATCAGTGATTCTGTTCAGAGATAGTAATATTTTTAATGAATGTAGAAAGTATTTATGAAATTTTTTTTTTTTTTTTTTGAAATATGGAAAATGATAATTTTGAAGAATGTCAGAAAAAGAGTTAGAATATATAAATATGAACTCATTTATGTAATCTTTTTTCTTAACATTCTGTTGAGTAAAAATTTTAAAATGTAATGTATACTTATAATTACATTTATTACAGATATAACACTTATTAAAAGTATCATGTATGCATACTAGCAATAAATGCTTAAATTTACTTAAGAGTTTAAAGGTTGATTACAAAAGACAAAACTTAAATTGTTTTTTTGCTATCAATGTTAATTTATTTTTCACTTTTCATACTCTAATGCTATAAAAGAGAAGAAGCAGCGATAGCCTAGTGGTCACACACACAGTCGCGAACTCACGACTGACATTGTTTCATTGTAGGTTCAAGTCCTGATGGCACTAAAGGCCTGCTGTGTACGAGGGGCTGATACACATTAAATCTGTCATTGTTCAGAATCTTCCTGTTGGCTTGATGTGGAAATTTGGAGATAGAGGTGCTAGCTCGGGTGTCATCCTTAACACTCAACTGAGGCACAAAATTATGAGAATTACATTGCCAGCAGCCTTCAAGTTATTTCTAAGTGTGACATTAATAAGTAATTGATCAGATCTCAAAGAGAAAATGAAGAGTTGATTTAAGCAATGTTCTTGTATTTTGTTTCATATGAGGGTAATAAATATTTCTGAGCCAGTAGATCTCGTGATTTTCAAAAAACAAGCCACCATGGTGTAATATAATCGAAATTTGAATGCAATTTATTGAAAAAAAAAGTTTCAATCAAACATTTGAGTTCAGTTTAGAAACAATATTTATTCATAATTATTCCAATGGTTCTAATACTTAAAATGTTATAACATGTGTAATTCACTTTGCAAAATAATAAAATTAAAAAAATAACTTTTGTTACAATAAAAAAATTTAATTTGGTGCATTATAATAATTAGAATAAAATTTCACAATTTATATTTAACAAAATACTGACTTGAATCTTTGCTATTAACTTAAAGAATAAATTAAGAAAGTTTCAATTATTGAATTTTGTAAAAGTTTAAAATTAATTTAACATTTATAAATAAATTCTGAATTTTTTTTAAAAAAATTCAAAGTTCTAAGAGCACTATCTAATAAATGATTACATATGTGATATCCATAGTAATTTACAATAATATAATAGCATTTCTTCAACCTGAAAATGTGATCGAAGTTTGGGCTCCATTCTTTAACATTAGCTAAAGACAGCCATACATAAAACCAATAAATATACTACAATTAATGAAATACGACACCCTTGCAGAATAATTGTCTTAAAGGTGAAAGAAATATAAAGATTTATAAAAATCACAGATATGTTCTTTAGATGAAACTTATCAACAGTTAATATAATAACCATTGTTTGGTTAAAGATCTGCCCATGTGCACTTAATTCCACAGATTATTGTTTAGTGGTAAGTATAAGGGCAACTATTAGACCATACAGACCAAGTACTTCAGCAAAGATAAGTATCAATATCATCCCCACGAAAAGCCTTGGCTGCTGCGCTGTTCCTCTAACACCAGCATCTCCAACAATACCTATGGCACAACCAGCAGCAAGACCACTGAGGCCAACTGAGAGCCCAGCAGCAAAGTGCAGAAATCCACTGAAATATTAAGTAAACATATTACAATTAAATACATACCAAGTTTCAATAATTTACAGTATAAATTATACTTTTCCCTTTAAATGTATACAGTTTACAAAAATCAAATTAAAAAACAATTTGAATGCTAATTTATTTTTCCTTAGAGAAACATTCTAAAAAACTTTATTTTCTTAAAATAAATTTTAAAAGAATAAAGATTGTAAATCATAAGAATAATAAAAAAAAAAAATTGAAATTAATGAATCTCAATATAGAAATTCTAAGTCATGAAATTGTCAAATTAAAATAAATATATTAAGAGATCAATAAAGAAATGGATATACTTATAAGGAGAGTATCCTTGAGTAGATGATTTTATATTGTTTGCAATCAAGACTGCCACTACCAGACCATAAATTGCAATAATACCACTCATAACCACAGGAATAATACTTTTCATAATCAGCTCAGGCCTCATTATAGACATACAGCTAATCCCTACTCCAGATTTAGCAGTTCCATATGCAGCTCCAAGGGCTGGGGGGAAAATGTAACATGTTAACTATATAAAAAATGCTTCCAACAAAGAAAGCACAAAAAATGTTATTTAATAAAAAAAAAAAAAAAAAAACTTATAAAATTCCAAAAGAACTGTTTTTTTAAGTATCACCATTATATATATATATATATATATATATTTGTACCAATACCTATAATTCTCCTTTACACAATCATCATTAGGTGATAATATTCTGATTCAATAAAAATGATTGTCAAGATTTTGCACACGTACCAGCTTTTCTTTTTTTTAATACATAGAAAGACACATTTGAGTAATGGCAAGTGCAATCAATTACATCATTCAAGACTGTTTTCAAAAGAGTGTTAATCAAAGGAACTGGGTTAACAAGTAAATTTCATTTCTGAAAAAGCATTAAATAAAATTTAAGTGCAATTATTCATACTACACACTTTTGAAGGGAAAAGGCAATTTTCTGAGATTACCAACATCCTTACTTAATAAAAATGATTTAAAGAAAAACACAACAACACAATGGCTACATATGTTTTCAAATTAAAATTATATATAATATAATCCTTCAGTTAATAACAAGATCCTGATATAAATTTGATTAAAATATATTTTATTAAAGTAAATATTACACCAAAATTTTTTTTAATATTGATTTCCTAAAAGCAAGTGCTTTTAGAACGAACCTCACTGAATGAATAAGGTTTTAACAAAGTACAATGCCCTTAGCAGTTTCAAAAACATGAAGAATATAACCTATCTAAATATACAATTTAAAGAATAGTTTCATAATTAACAAGTCTTAATTATTTATTTTAATATCCTGATCTCTCCCCCCTCCAGTAACCTTGAAATTTTTAAAAAAATCTGGAATGAATTATGCATTAAAATAAACTAAAGAACAGGAGATAAAGGAATATTTTTAGTTAATATCTTGTATACATTCAAGAACATTTGTTTTATCAATTAAATAATATTAGTAATTAAATTTACTTCGCTAAAGACCCTTTCACATTCATTAGCACCATATAGAATACACATATTATGCAACCCATGCAAAGGACAATCACATCCCAAGCATGTTCGATTGGCGAAAGAACCAGGGAGAGAGGTGGTCAGGGAAGCATCACATAGGTACCTTACAAAGCATATTGGTTGATACACACAATGTGCAGTCTGATGTTATCCTGCTAGTAAATGGCATTCAGCATCCCCCGAAGAAAGGGTAGTGTTAATGATTGGAGAACGTCATCCACATACTATTGGAATATCATATACAAACAATATGGACTAGTGGTGATCTATAATCATAGGCAATGATGTTCTAAACCATGATGCTGCATTGTCGCTTAGTACAGCATTCCACAGTTGCTAATGAATAGATCTGTCACGAGGTCAAATCAAACTTGTACATAGCTGCTGCCATTGCTTAAACATAAGTATGAATCCTCTGAAAACACCACATCATGCCTCTTCAAAGTCCACATTGCTCTATCCCAGCACTATCCCAAAAAGAGGTGCCTACGGTCTCGACTCAATGGCAGCCCGACTCAATATGATAATATCAAGAATATCCTGTACCTGCCACAAAATACCGAAAGTTCTACTATACAATCTGTAAATTTTTCTGAGTATGCATCATAGGGTTAGAATTTCCCTCACGTTGTGCATAATAAACTTTGTATAGAATATTAAAAATTATTATAAAACTCATTTGATACTTTGTTACTAAAACTAATCACTAAATTTTAAACAAATCAATCACCACTTATATCAAAAAAGAAGATTTGTTTATTTTTTTTATTATTCTATTGCAAATAATATTTATGACCAAAAGTTTTTATTTTTATTATAACAGATAATAGCACATTTTCCCTTATCCAATATATGATAAATAAAAAAATTAGGTACAAGTGCAAAATTCCATCAACCAAATTCCTCTAAATAGAAAAATTTCACACTCACTTGAAGGTGTAATTGTATTGGAAATTATAGGTGCAAATTTGGCTGAGATAATGATAACTTTCATGGTCACCAAAATTTAATACATGTACAAAAAAAAATTATAATTTATTAATCTTCTAGCAGGTGCACACTTAATACCAATGTGAAAGGTGGAGTATATTTTTAGATAAGCTAGAGTGAAAATATGAATTTTTAAGAGTTTGATCATTGAAAAGCCACAATTAGTTGAGTCAATAAGTAGACTTTATTTAAGCAAATGCTATGTAAATTGTACAATTATTCCTTTATTTAAAGAAATAGTCAATGAATAGAAATCATAACACAATAATATGACCAAATAATTGTTGAAATGATATGAAAATAAAATAAATGGAATTACTGATGACTGTACTGAACTATTTCCATTTGTAAATTAAAGGAATAAACACAATACAGAAGTAAAAAAGTAAATTATATATAAACATTAAAAATTTGGTCTTTATAGGACATATTGAATAACAGCTTTGCATTCTGAGCAAATTTGTTTAGAGTGTTCCAAACATATAAATGTCTGGTAGATCTCACAGTTGGAACCTAACGATTCTAGAGCATAATTTTTAAATTTAACAATTACAAAAAAAGAAAGAAAACTAATACTTAAATTGATGGTTATCAAATTCATGCCCTGTTATAAAACTCCCATTTGTATAAACAAAAAGTACGGGGGAAAAATACATGAAAACTACAAAAAAATTCAAACAAACTTAAAATTAGAATAAAATATGAGCTGAGATCATTCTCTAGATATAGAAAAAGAAAAAAGTATGCAGAAAAGGAAAACCTTATATATAAAAAGTCAAAATTCCTATTAAAAAAAAACATACAGAAAAAAATGTTCTTTAAATTAATAAAACTGTTAATCATCTTTAATTTCATTTGATAATTAAAATTCAGCTGTGTCAAATACAATTAAATTATTAAAAAAAGTATCAAATCAATATCTCAATTTTATATTGTAACTTTCTAAAAATAAAATCTTACGATTTACACTAGCATAACATCCATATATTTTTTTACATTTTGAGAAAAAGCATCAAAAGGCTTAGTTATGAATTAGTCAATGTAAACTTCTGATATTTTTTGAGACACTTTCTTCACTTAAAAAGTGTTCCTCATGAACAATTACTTAAATCATTTTTGCAACAAACAAGCATGAATTATAATTTACAAGAAAAGTCAAAAGTTGTTTTATTTATCAAGAGGGAATATATAGTAAGACTGAAAAATACAAATCTGATATATAGTTCAAGGATTTACAGATTAAACTTTTAAAGACCTCAACAAATGATTAAATCACATTACAATAAAAATTACATTTATGATTTTGTGTATGTGACATCTCTCTCTTTCTTTTGATGAGTGTGAGAATAAACATAAAAATGTCAATTCCAACATTGAATATTAAGGGCATGTACAATGTTGTTGTTTTTTTCGAAGGAGCTTTGTTGTGTTTTTAAATGCAATGATATACACAACACATTTTGTTAGTTTAAAATACCACTTAGCTTGTGGATAAAAAAAAAAAAAAAAAAAGAAACAAACAAAATCAAGGAACATATTGCTATCTAATATTACTTGTATATTGAAAAGTTATACATATCCAGTAAATGAATTCTAAATATTTTGTTTTCTCAAGTGTTTTTCAAAATGTTATTACACTTGAAAATTAGATTTGATTATAAGCACTAACCACTTAAGATAAATTGTTTCACATACCAGATCATCCTCACAAACTTGGTGAATTATAGTCAAATAGATTTATGTTTAACCCGCTCACTCCCAACATATGACATATGATTCGCTCATGTTTCTTCCCCTGTGCCCTGCGTATCACATCTGATATGTTCTGAGAATGTCTGCTACAGATCAACATATCAATACAGATATGCTCGATAAGAACGTTTTATTTGAATTTTTTAGTGTTACTAGATATCGCTACAATACCATGGAATCTATATAGATATGATATTTCGAATGTTGACCTTGATGATTTGGGCTTGGATTTCACTTCTGGCAGTCAGGAGGGGGAAATTGTTTATATAATCAAAAAGCATGTGTTGTGGCGTAACTCTTTAAATGTGATGAAAAGATTTAAAGGGCTTGTTTGTGCTTTTGGTTTGCTTTTTATATCTTTCTTGCTTGTTAGAAGTTTGAATGGGAATTTATAGATGTTAATGAGAGGTAGAGTCTTTATTTGTTGATGCTGTCTATTTCATTCAATTGGTTTTTTTTGTATAGCGACAGTCACAACGAAAATAAAGTATTTTACAGAGAAGCGAGACTCGTCTGACAGTGATATAAATGAAAATTCTGATAAATCTTCACTGTTTAGTGATTTAGATGATGAGCCTCGAACATCAAATAATGATTTTTTGAAAAAAAGCAGAAAATACTTGTTTGAGTGTAAAACGTGACGTTGGAGTTATACATTGAAGAATGTTATGTAAAATAGCACACAACAAAATAAAAGATTGATTTCTTTTATATCTTAATATTTAATTGTATATCATTATACCATGAAATTTATGTATCAAATGAAGTACATATTGTATTTTCTTAAAAAGATATTATTTTATGTATAAAACATATAATTTTAATAAAAAAAAAATTCTTTCTTATGTATTAATTTTAATGCATTTAAAATAATATATATATATATATATATATATATATATATATATAAATCAAAATATTCTAATGAATAGCCAACTTTAGAAGAATTTTATTACAAATTAGGCTTAGTATCTAAAACTGCCTGGGCACAGTGTGACACTCAGAGGGAAGAAGCCACGGGCCCAGGGAAGCACTTCTTTTTTCTTCTTTGATAGTGAAAGAGTTAAAGATACAACAGAAATCATTTCTTCACACTTTAGAGCCTGTTCATACTACTTATGGAATAATTACACATTTAACATTTAAAAAAGAATACACTTTTAGGTAAGCAACCTCATTCCATGAATGTCTACTATAATGAAATAAGGAACTAAACAGAGATTTATCCATGGATTTTTTACTAGCACCATCTCTCAAAACTTAAATTTTTGAATATTCATTGAAGTTTAACTTTTGAAATAACCTAACATATCAAGTAAAATTAAAAATCTCTCTCTCCTGAGAATTAAATATGTAAATTTAACAAAAGATCTTTAGTAAACTTTTTATATGATATCAAACATATTATAAATTTAACAGAACTTCATAAATAAATGCATAGTAAAATTTAGAATTTCATATCTTTCTCAGATCTACTATTTAGAACACAAAAGATAAGCTTTTAAAAATTAATTAGGTCCTCTATAACTTAAGTATTATTACTTTATTCTTTCACAACAGTCTCTTACAGAGCTTTTACGAAAAATATATTTGATTATTTTTTCCGTATTTTTATCTCGGCACTTTCTTAAGTGCAACTTTTAGATGAAATCTCATTTATAACAGAATTCAAAAATGAAATATTTGTACTGGAAGCGCAAATTTTCATAAACGAAATTTAAAAAACCTCATATGACGAGCAAATATGTATGCAATGCTAGATCATACAACAAAATAAAAAAATTTAAACATAATACATGGGGAAAAAATTAACATTTCCGTATAAGAAGCAGAACCGAACCGATTTTTTCAAAAAAGCCAATGACGATATGAACATTCTCAGAATGTATTTCGGAAAAATTGAAAAAAATACCTGAAAAAATCATTGCAGCAGCACACCCCATGGCTCCGAAGAAAGGTCCATAAATAGGTTGTTCAGCCATTTTCCACAGAATTTAATAACTGAAAGATATTGAGGAATGAAAAGCAGAATAAAAGTGCCTTATTATGTGTCACAATTTAGGCAAGTCGCGTTAAAGAGAGTGATATCTCGACTCTTATTAATTCGTTTTAACTTCTATACTTTTATCAGCAAATTTACATCAAATTCTGAAGCATAAAATCGCTCTGAGTAATAAAAGAAAATGAGTCAATCTCGTATATGTACTGATTGAAGATAAAGGGTCATAAGACTTTAGGAAAATTTACACTGTACAAAGATAATAGCAAAACAACAGGGGGATGACAGTTTTTATGATTACATTGATTGATTGTTTGGTTATAGGGGATGTAGAGCAATAAATGCGAAACACAATCATTCTATCAGTGGCTCTATCGAATGCGATGAAAATGATTCCTTTCCTTACTGTATGTGAACCTAGTTGTACCACATGACCAAATTCTTACCCAAAAGTTATTAGATTTACAAAATTATTGAGCTATTCAAATTATAAATTTTAATACAGGCTTAAAATGTGTTTTAAATAAATCAATTAGCTTAGTCAATTCTTTATGAAAGTAGATAAGTCGCAATGGTTTTTAACACGATTTATAACAAAAAGCTTTTTGAAAAAAGTAAGGATCTTAAATGCTCATTTATTTTGCAAATTATGTTTCCCTACGAAACACAGTTTTCAATTACTTAATTTTAAATGAACTACTAATGAATGTTTAGTGACATTTCTTTCATTCTAATTTATAACGTGCTTTGATTTGCGATGAGCTGTATGAGGTTTTAGACATGTCGAAGTTTAGTCTCAGATCCAAAGTATGAATGAGAACAGAACGAATTTGCTTAGAATTTCAAAAATTCAATAAAATTAAAAAGTGAGGCAAAAGAAGAAAATATTAAAATTTAATAAAATACAGTTAAAATTATTCTATTTTCAGGTCGCACTAGAAAAATCGTATAATTTGTTTTGATCATTACAGATATCAATTAAAAATTAAATAAATTGCTACGCAGTGATATTTAATGACAGATATCAAATACACAGTGATATAACTAATATTTAATGACAGATATCAAAATTTAATAAATTTTCTTTCATACGGAATAGTAAAATATTGGATTGGCCGTCAGTCATTGTTTTCTCTTCTAAAAAAATAAGCTCTCGATTATTTTGGTTCAATACGTTAGAAACTTTTTAAAAGAAATTTGTATTTAATAGCAAAACATAAAGACTTACATATAACAAAGAAAAGGGCAGCAAAAATTAATTGGAAGGATGTATTGCAAAATATATCACACGTAATTTTATCCCATCAAATTTCCAAATAGTTGTATTATTATGAAATGTATCTAGTATTTGAGGTATACGCGGTCAAAAAAGCAGGGGTATACACGATCAAAAGAATTTAACTCATTTTCTGGCTATAATAT